>PVKB01003808.1:0-175499 GCA_004027205.1 Ctenodactylus gundi
ATATATATATATATATATATATATATATATATATATATATGTCAGTATACAAAGTGATCATAGTTTCTTATATGCTACACTTGTATAAAATAAGTCTGTATATTGTTACATAGACAAGCTTATATTTTTTAAAAACTTTTTAAACTACTTTCTGATTTCTTTCCAACTATAGGACAGTACTGTGTTCATTTTCATAATTATTAGTCCATAAATAAAGAAAGGTGGGCGAGCTAACCTATATTCCCATGCTGGACTGAGGAAAAGATTTAATAGAAGATCATCAAGCTGAACATTGTGAAGTCCTGCAAGGTACATATGCAGTTTAAAACTAGTAATAAATCCCACCAAAACACGGAAGTGAGAGGTTATAAATGTCTGGATGATGGTGAGCATGAAGTGTGTGCTATCATTCACCGATGACAATCTTCAAGGCTAAGCTTCTTTCACTCTCAGAAGTTCTACTCTGAAAGAACAGATCCTTGAAGGAAAAGGCTATTGATTTATTTTGCACACATCCTCCTTGCTTTTCCGAGTTAGCAGTAGCAGGACCGACACAGCAGTGCATGCAGATCATTGCTTGAGCTTAGAATGAGCTTCAGAGGGAGCTGCTTCCTGCGGACCACTGCAGTATCAGGAGGACAGACTATGAAGAGAAGAAATGCCGAGTATCTAAAAACTCCAAGCATTTTAATAACAGGAATATAGGGAAAGAAATGTGCATGCTTAAGTTTCATAGTTTTGTTTGCATAAGGAATAAATTTATATTTTTGAACGATGACAGTGCCTTAGTCTATCCAGAACTGATTAATCATTAAGTTCTGAAAACTATTTTAAAGTCTTTACAAGGACTAAGCAATCAAGTGCCATAAAAATGGTATTATAATTTTGACACTCATAAGAAAACTGTGGCAAACCAAGTAAGTAGCTTTTCTCCAGTCAAATAACTTCCATGCAAATGTTTCAGATATCATACCAAGCAGTCTTAACTACTAGAAATTCTGGTTTAGCAAGAAATTTGAAGAATCTGCAACATTGTAAAAAGAAACTGGAATTGCTCTGGTACAAATGAAAACAGGCTATAAATAATATATTTACTCTAAGAAAAAAACATCAGAATGAAATCACAGAATGCAGAGAATATGCATCAACCTGCTCCTGTGAAGGATGAGGGGCACCAAAAGAAATTGAAATAATTTGCTCAATGACATATATGTATATACAAGTAGAGTAAGATGAGTAACACAGACATTCATGCCTAGAGTCCATCATGCCTAGAGTCCAGTGACTGTTCTTGTGCAACACAATTCAGAATCTTATCCTCTCTACTCTCTTAAAACTATTTATTGCTTTGAAGCCAGACACAGTACATACCCTCCAAGTTAATTGTTGGATTATAGACAAATGGCTTTTCCTGGTTAATCCAGTGAGAAATGAAAAAAATATGTATTTAAAGGGCTTGCTGCGATCAAGTACACAATTTATGAAATGCAAATAAATATAAAATGAAATCAAGTTTTTATTTTTCAAAAACTCTGAAAAAGACTGTTATTATATAAAATGACAATTGCTATAGCAATATCAAGTATACTAACCTGTTTATAGCTTGACATTAAGTAAGATTTAAAGGAAAGAGTAAATGCTAACGTTTCCTTCTGGATACAGGTAATAACTTAGCCATGGAACAGTAATTTAATTTTTTAACCACACTACTCCAGTTGTTGAAGCCTGGGCTCCACTGTATTATGAAATTGAAAGGTGAGTATAAGACACACAGTTGTACACTGGTACACAGCAAAGATAAGAGCAGAATTCAGGAGTCTGCCTGCCATTAAAGCAATGTATGTTTTGATTGCACAGATAGCAGGATGTGACTGAGAGCAAATACGAGAGGACAGAAGCCTGTAGGTGTGTCACTATTTGTCAACACACACATGTGCATGTAGAATAGAAGGTTACTAAATTTATTTATACGTTTAAAACTCTTACGTTAAAACATTGCGTTACAATTAAAATCTTAACTGTCCCCCAATGGGTTCATATGTTAAAGACGCGGTCTCCAGTTGATGGTTGGTAGACTCATTCAGCAGACATAGGACCACAGAAAAGAAGTCAGATCATTGTAGGCATGGCCATGGAGCAAAGACCTGGGCCTTGGGCCTTCCTCACAGTCTTTGCTTCTCATGAAGCCAGCAGCCTTCTCTTTCTGTGCTCCAGGCCACTATCACCTGCCTTCCCTGGGCCCAAAGATGCACGGTCAGCTGGGCCTGATGGTGTTGGTCTGTAATCCCAGTACTCTGGGAAGATGGAACAGGAGATCACAGGTTTGCAATCATTCTGGGAAACTCAGTAACATGGTGAGACTCTGTGTCACAATAAAATATGAAATATAGACTGGAGAAGTAGCACAGCACCAAGGTTCTTGGTACAAAAACAATTTTAAAATTAATTAGTTAATTAAGTGCATGAAGCCAATCAACCACAAAAAGCTCTAAAACTATGAATTAAAATAAAGATGTTCTTTTTTTAAGTTTCTAAGCTCAGTTATTTTGTCAAAGAAACAACAAAAAAAATTGGCTAACAGATTGTTTCTTTAATCCTCTTTTGTAAAAGTGTATTGAACATCCACTCTTTTCCATGTGATACCGGGGTTGGCTGTCAGAATCATTTCTTTATAAAGTAAGTATGCTTATTTTCTTCCTTTAAAAAAATAAGAACTGAATTTTCCAGAACTGGTTTCTAATTTTAAACTAGTCAATCCATTTGACTTCCAGAATTGAGTACTTTGAATATGTCCAATTCAATTAGTAAAAGTAAATTTTTGTTCACAAAAATGTAATCTCTCCTACTTAAGTTATTTATGAAGTTCTCTGATGAAAGACAAAATTAAAATCATGTTTTCCTCCACTAGAAAAAACTATCTTTACTTATAAATGAAATTATTCTGAGATCTTCATTTAGGTATTTATTTAACAAATATTTTTTTAGGAACTGAAGGTTCTGCCCCTCAGAATTTAGAGTAGACAAGGTAACTTACCAAAGGAGGCTACAAACTATGGAAAAAAAATCTTATTATACAGCTACCAAAATACAGGGTGCATGAGGCTGGAGGAATGGCACAGCAGTTAAAGAACTTGCCTTGCAAGTGCAAGGCCCTGAGTTTGGTTCCCCAGCACCACATAAAGCTGGGCGTGGAGCTGGGCGTGGTAGTGCACACCTTTATTCTCAGCACTGGGCAAACTGAGGCAGGCGAATTGTCCTGAGTCCAAGGCTAGCCTGATCTACACCAGTGAGTTCAGGACCAGGCTGGTCTACAGAGCGAGAGCGAGACTGTCTCAAAAAAGAAAAACAAAAAGGCAGATTTAGTCAGAGAAGTCCAGAAGGGCTTCTCTGAGGAGCTGACACTGAGCTGCGATCGAAAGAATAAATGGAGGCCTATATTTCCAGGATAGAGAACGATTGTGCAGGTTCCTGTGACAGGACTGCCGAAAGGACTAAGTCACTAGGGGGTTACGGTAAAGTGTTGCACCGCAAAAGCAAAGAGACGCTGATGCCAACACGCTCAAATGCTGAGCAGTCGACTGACCATGAGGCGGATTCACGATGCCCAGGAGCTTTGGAGGGACAAGCATGAGTGGGGATATTAGAAGGCTCTGTGCCAGTGAGCAACGGCAGCAGAGGTCGACGGGAAAACTGTGAGTTCCAGGTTGGGAAACAGATGTTGAGCACAGACGAGCCTTCAAAGATGAACCGGGAAAGTTACTGCTCTAATGGGCCGAGGGAATCAAGGGGCTTTGTTTCTTCCTTATAATGAAATAAAACGAACCCTAATTAAGGATGCGGTAGACATCAGGATGCTGAAACCAAAGAAGAAAAATCAGTTCTTGCATGCTTTAACTCGGTGTATACGGAAGACTCTATGTTTTCTTACAGCAGGCAAAAAAAACTTATTTAAGCATTCTTTTTTTTTCATGTTGAAAACAGTCTGTTTCAAGTAGGCAATTCTCTTACATAAGTTACACTAAATGTCCAACTTAATTTTAACCATTTTTTTAAGTTTGCTTTTTAGCTGATATAGTTCTAGATTTGTATTAAATTCCAGAATGTAAAATTTATTTTTGTCATGCAAAAAAAACATTCATTATTTATTCATGAAACATCATAAGCCATTTGCATTCAGAACAGATTTATTTTATGAACTGGCTGTTGTACTCTAGATGATTTAGCACATAATGAACCGTAAATCTCTTAGTACTTCAGAACAGCATTTCCTGTTAAATCACAATTCATCATGAAGGAAAAATATTGTCCCAGACATCAATTCACTGTCTATTATATATTATACCTTTGAAATGCTAAAATTCTTAAGGAGAAAATGCATTGCTTTCACATTGGTTAGAATATATAATTTTCTTTAGAAAAGTGATTTCACATAGGAACATGAATGACCTGCAAAATCATTTTGTTTACTATATAAAAAGGCATTTTTATTACTTCTAACATGAATTCGGTTTCCTAAAAAAAATTACTAATAACACTAAATTAAAATAGCACCAAGCAGGGCCTGGTAGCACTGGCCTGTAATCCCAGCCCTCTGGGAGGCTGAAGCAGGAAAGTCATATATTAATACCTAGCCTGGGCCACACCTAAGTGAGAACTTGTCTCAAAATCCAAATTAAACAATGGCCTTGAAATGTAGCTTAATGTAAAGGGCCTGCGTTTAATCCAGATTTTTTTAAAAAGGAAATAAAATAACACTAAATGTAGTTTCTCCTTCCCATCTCTGGATGCTACATCCATGAATTCAACAATAAATCAAAAATATATGAAAAAATCATCAACTGTACTGAACATGTACATATCTTTTCTCGTGTTACAACCTAAACAATATGATACAACAGCAACAGAATTTTATACTGTATAAGTTGTTATAAAAAATCAAGAGATGATTTTAAAGTATTTGGGAGTAATGTGTAGGTCATATACTAACAGTGGAGCACTCTATATAAGAGACTTGAAAATTCACTGATTTTATATAAGCAAGGGATCCTGGAATCAATCCTCCATGGATTCTAAAATATGACTCTATTAATTTCTTCATCAGCTTAAAATAGGAGTACAAGGAAAGAAATTATTTTGTAGAGGCTAGTAAATATATATATATATATATATATATATATATATATATATATATATATATAAATTTGGGATTCAGTGACCAGTTGGGACTTATTGTTAGATAATTTACATTAGTTTTAATTAATCAGCCAGACATATTGTTTCCCTGCAACTTTCCTGTTCATGACGTCAATTAATCCTCATAAAAATGGCTTGTTTTCTCAACAAATACTGCCTACCGCCTAAAAGATACTGCACCAGGCACGAATGCCTAACACCCCTTGCCCATAAAGACCGTGCAGAAGGGCAGCGAGATTAGGGAAACTGAACAATTTCATGGAAGTATAAAGTATGATCAGCCTGAGAAAAGCAAAAACGAAGCTGTAAGAAAGGAAGTAATGTTTAAGCTTTGCTATTTAATATATAAGATTTAAGATTTAATCCCTTAAGAAAAAGATCATCGTACTAAAAGATTAGAGTAACGGTGGAATTTTAACAGAAGAAACCACATAATTACTGGCAGAATTCTATCCACGTAAGTGCCAATATGATGGGAGCGCTGGGTGAGATGGAGAGTTAGAAACCGGGAACCAGGAAGGAGACTGCAAAATGTAACTGAGGAGGTCATTTGTATTATGCAAATGAGTTTGAATTAGGCTCTCTAAGTGACAGGAACCCTTTGAAAACTTGAATTTTTTATTAATTAAAATTGCATATAATTCTAGTTTCAGATACAGTTGCAAGAAATACAGAACTATACCATGTATGCTTTACCCAGTTTTTTTCAGTCATAATATCTTATAAAATTATATTACTAACCACATTCAATATATAAATTCAGTCAAGATATTAAATAGTTGCATATCTAAAGGGACCCTTCATGTTTCACTTTTTAGCCAGTAAGTTCATTGTTATTACACAGCTAGATTTATACTTAACTTATAAATACATCCATTAGATATTGCTAACCTCAGTAATTGTGAGACTTTTCAGAACATCTTACGTTTTTTATTTTCTATACCATTAGCCATGCCATCTGTAAATAGAGGCATTTTTATTTTTTTTTTTCTGATGTGTATGCTTCTTTTTCCTTATTCAACTGTGTAGAATTTCCACAGCTGTAGCAAATAAAATGGAGATTCTTGCTTTGTTCCCAAACACTGGGAAAAAGCGTCAGTCTTTTGTTATGAAGAAGGATGTTAACATTAATTTTTCTTCTTGTACTTTCTTTTGTCATGTTGAAAAATTGCCTTTTTATTCCTTCTGTTCTGAGAGTTGTCAGTTTTGAATGGATAATGAATTTGCCAAGTGATTTGTCTGTGCTAATTGATATGCCAGTGTGACTTTTCTTCTTTGGCCTGTTAATATGTCAGACCAAGAGGCTAAATCATATTTGATTGATTTTCAAGTGTTAATTTGACATCACATCTTTGAACAAGTTTTAATTGGTCATGAAGTCCAATTTTGCATATATTGATGAATTCTACTTACAAATATTGTGGCAAAGTGCTTTGTATTTCTATTCATGAGGAATATTGATCAGTAATGTTTTATATTTTCTGTCTTTGTCTGATTTTGTTATTAGAGCAATACTGGCCTCTTTCCTGTCTAGTTACTAGATGAGTTATGTTAGTTGGTTTTAATTTCTCCTTAAATATTTGGCAGAATTGTGTAATAAATCATCTGTAGGTAAAGATTTCTTGCTAGTAGTCTTTTAACTTTATTAATATTAATAATAACATTCAAAGACATTTATTCCATATTTAGTGAGTATGGCTGGATTGTGTTTTTAATAAAATGCCTAAGTCATCAAATTTTCAAATTTTGAGTGGCTCATTCTTATTCTCCTTTTTTATGTCCTTAAGATCATTAGTAGTACCTCACACTTCATTTGTTGTATTAGTAATTTGTGTCACCTGTCTCCTTTAATTTATCAGACCTGCAGAGGTCTGTTAATTTTGTTTCAGAAAACTATCTGTTTCATTGGTTATCGCTATTGTTTTGGCTTCAACTTTATTGATTTCTGCTCCCATCTTTATTATTTTTCTCTTTTGGTTGGAATTTATTTTGATCTTCTTTTCTAGGGTCTTGAGATATAAGCTTAGATACATTTTGAGATTTCTCCTCTTCTCTAATGTATCCAGTCAGTACCATAAGTTTTCTCTCAACCTTGTTCTGTGTCTTAAAAATTTTGACACAATGTATTTTGAAATACATGGAATACATATCATTAATTTAAATTATAACTCAAGTATATAAATTTAGTTTTTCTTAAGAACGCTCCCATGACCTGCAAATGAGGAGAAGTATGATAATTTATTTTCAATTATTTAAAGATTTTTCTTTTTCTCCACCATTGGTTTTTAGTTTGAAACTACCATGGTTAAAGAACATATGATAAATGATTTCAATTACTTAAAATTGGTTCAAGTCTGTTTTTTTTTTTTTTTTTACTTTTTATGACCACAAATTTTGTTTATTTTGGCATATATTCTGTAGACAATTTAAAAATGTATTTTGGTGTTTTTAGAAAGGATGCAGTTTTACAAAAATCCACTAAATTTTCCAGTTGATAATGTTTCTTTTTCTGTATATTTGGTAATTTTATTTTTACAGTTTTATTAGCTATCACTACAGGAGTTTTTCATGGGAGAGAACTAAGAAGTCAGAGACTACATGGAAAAGTTACACCAAGGGCAGCAGCTTCTGTCAGAAAAAAAACATTAGACTAATAAGAATCTGTAATACGCAACTAGATTGCACAGGCAAAGGCAAGATTAAAATCTCAAACACCGAATGAAGGTTAGCCCCCATGATATACTTAATCATATGGCCTAGATATTAACCTTGAATATATGACAGGAGACATTAGGAAGAGGCAACACTTCGCAAAGGCAACAAAATACTAGTATTAAAAGAACACAATGACCAATAGAGTGTAACGTGTGAGAAAAATAAAACTAGAATCACTGGCAGATTCTTACTTTGGATGACTATGTAGGTGAAGGTAACATTAAGAGAACTACAGGAGTACATGGAAAGAAAACACTTTTGCCAAGAAACATGGAAAAGGAAGAGTTTAATTCCTGTCATTTTAGGGATAACATACATATCAGCCACTCAGATATGTTTAACAGTAGGTTGACATCCCCACGGGAGGTCAGATACACAAAGAGAACATGTGAGCTTTGGTTTAATTAGTAATACTCAAGTCTTCCTGAGAGGAAATTGCCCAGTAATGGAAGCAAAATGGGAAAGCAGAGCTTTTGTTAAGCCCCAATATTTAGAACCAAAGCAAGAAAAACAAAAAAAAAAAAAAAGGAAAATGATGTCATCCTATCGGAGACATGAGTGAGCAGAACAGAGTGAGGAACTGAACTTAGTCCCACAAGTATCCATTCAGCGCTAACGATGTGCAGCACGCTATGCTGAGAGATTCACTTTTGACCTTGTCACCCTGCCGTGTGGCACCATGTGGTAGGCATGTGATAGACATATTCAAGGAGTAACGGAACCATTGAAAAGGTCACTGAACACAGCCTGAGATAAGAGAAAACTCAATGATGATGACAAAGCAGAATCTTCAACGATAATGCAAATTAACCGGGCAAAAAAAGACAATGAGAAAGTGACATCATGCAAAAGAACCTGCATGCACGACTGTGAAGTGGAATGGAACACAGGAGACAAAAGTGTCCCCTAAAGGGAACAGTCAGCAGGACTGAGTGGCACTAAAAACGCAAACAAACCAGACTGCAGAAGGCCCTTTGAAGGGACTTTGCCACTTACAGGTCACCGGTGATCTCTATTCTGTCTCTTACAGCAGCCTCTTGAGGTGAGGGCTACAAAGAGCAGAGCACACTGGGATGAGTGCATGGAAGAGCACGAAGTTCAGATGATGGAGGCGGGACTGCTGCCGAATGCACCCAATGGAGCAGAGTAAACTGTAGTAGACTTACTCCAACTGGGTGGGGGTCAGTTTACAAGTTTGTAGAGCTGATTATAAGCACTTGAAATTGGTACAAAAGAAAGGGGAGTGTACAAAATGTTTAAAGTGTAGCTTAAATCTTTCAGTAACAGAACACATATTTATAGAATCTCTCCATTCTTTTTGAGCCCATTCCACGAAGATAAAGACTGCCAACCCCTTTTGATGGTCTGGCACCATGGTTCAAATAAACTTGACAAATAATAGAAAGCCAACGGTAAACAGCATTAGTACTACATGCATATTTTTTTCTAAAGTCAGCTTATTAATCAGCAATACTTCACAAACAGAAAAAGTGCGTTCAGCTTTCTTTTATACAAACATTGCCGTGATTCAATATGATGACAGTGTTGAGATTCATTTTGCTTACATTAAGAGGAATGACTATTTCAAAAAAATTTATTCTACTGCAAGGACTTTCATATGAAACAGATGCATCAAAGTTAGTTCATGCTATAATTATTACAAACACCACAAATGCGTATCAAGTATGCAGAGCACAAAGACACAGAACAAGAGTTGTGTAATAATGTGTGAGGGTTTACTACATGCATCAAAGCCAACTTAGATACCTCTCAGCCTGCAGAAGCACAGAGCCAGCCAGCTAAAAATGGTGGAACACAAATGATCTTAAAGTTGTGATGAGACCAAGAGAATTTCATAAACACCGAGATCAGTATTTCATTTCTTCTCAGATTTACCAAGTTGGAAACTGTTAATAATATAAAGTATTTTAACATTATCTAATACTTCTCTCCATACACTACATATAAAATTCTCTTCACGTTCCTTGTCCGATTCTGAGATATCACTTTATGTGAAAGACTTACATTTCAGAAGCTAACCATTCTAATTCCTTATCAGAATTTAAATTTGTTGATTATTCCATAAAAATAAATATTAACTCTGCATTATAAGAGTATTACTTTTTGTGCAGTAGTTCTTCAAATCTCAAAAGATATTATCTATCTATCTATCTATCTATATATTTAGTTTACATATATGTAATATATATATGTGTGTGTGAAGTGTATACATAAAATATATATATTAAATACATGCAATAGTATTATTGCAATAGTATGTATGTATGAACAGAAATTTTCTTTAAAATTATTCTTATTATTATTGGTATGTTTGTGATATTCAGTAATTATCTTCAGCATGAGGAAATGATACCTGGAAAGGTAAAGTAAGATTATATCACTATGTATGGCATTCTGAGACATAATGCTACCAACCTTTTTATGTTTGAGCTGTGGATAATTAAAATGCCCAGAGATTTAATGACATAGACTACTATCAAGCCACGTTTTTCTATGTCATTTGTGAATTAAGTTTCAAATTAAATATAAGCATGTAAGTATATCCACATTTTTCCATTGTGTTAGTTTTGTCCAAAAGACCCAGAGTCATTTTGAATGACGATTTCGCAACCTGTCATAATTGTTATTCCTCCGAGCTTTTGTTCTCCCAGAAATGTGATGAGCTGTTGTCTGAGGCTACATATAGGATATTGATAAGGTTGAAAACCAGAAGCCACATAAGGAGAATTTTCTAGAGTAAACACAGAAACCCTATTCCAAATTGACGCTAATGCATCTTCCAGTTAGCACAACCTTTTTTCTTTTTACACAAATGTCCTATGAGAAGCTATGAAAAATATTTAGCTGTATATCATCAAGGCAAAATACCTTTGAAAATTCACAAATTCTGTAAGAACACACAGAGGTGATTCGCTGTTGTTTATTTTATGATGATAATTTTCTAAGATCCTGAAATTAGTGTGAGTTGGTTGATACTTTCTAGAATTGTGATAGAGACAGATATTAATTTTTTATCATATGTTCTCCAGAATTTGATTTTTGCTACCTTCTTTGATGCAATATAGGTAGCTAGTTATTCTTACATTTCCCTTTTTCTTGTGAAATCTACTTTTATGTTGAAGAAGATAGGAAATGGTTCCATATTTCTGCCCAAATTTTACTGTTTCTTCTCAGGATGACTTTTGAAAAAAGTTTCAGAATAACAAATATTGCCATTAAATGATATTATTTTATTACCTCATATAAAACTGTCGGGTTTCCATGCAGAAGTGGGCCATAGCAGATATAAGAATGTCCAACAACCCAGCCTAAGTCAGAAGCTGCCCACCACACCTAAAAATAAGAACATAATAAAATGCATATAGGACTTGCAGAGAACTGCTAAGTAATGTAAACTCAAAGTCAGTGTTACCTCTCCAGGCTTAAGACCATAAACCGATGACATCGTCCAGTTCAGCATCACAGCATATCCTCCAGTTGGTCTCACCACACCCTAAAAAAAGAAAATATGAAGTTAAAGATTAGTGAGATATTTATTAAAACTTCATCCAGCTTCATACTATTTTTAAACTTCCATTTTTAAAGTATGTGACATTTTGTAAGGTATAAACTACGTTGAATATTCTGTAATTCTCTTTAGCCATTATTTCTTTGGCTTCTCCAAAAGTAAATCCAGAAAAATTTGCTTTCATCTGTTGCATTTATTGAACACACTCTCACATGAAATTCTTGACCTTTTAAAGAAAATTAATGCTTTTACAAAAAGCACATACAAAAAATTGTTTTCAACAGTGGGACATATGAATCAACATTACAGAGAATAAAAGTGAAAAACAAAGTTAAGGGAATAAAAATGTAAAATCTAATCATGTGCCTAAAATGCAGACTGGGATGAAGACATCTATTACTTAAAAATATTAAATAATATTAGACACTTAGAGAAAATAGAGTCATGCTCAAAACTGGAGCCTGGTCACAATGTTAAGAGGGAATTGTTACGTCATTGTTATCCACTTTAAACAAGGCAGCTTCCCTGGTTTTTCTAAACTTGGTAAACATATTCAACGTCAATAGATTATTATTTGAATACTAGTTATGTGTCATCAAACATAAGTTTAATAATTTCACTTATTGCTTAATAACAAAAAATCATCAGTATCTCAATAAGACATAATCATGTGAATATCCGGAATAGGTAGGTGATGCCTCCTGAGAAACACAAGTTATTCTCACATGTACCTGTGACATCATTCGCTACAGTGTTTGTAACTGCTCAATATCAAAGCAAATACTAATTATCCCCCACCAAAGAGTAAACGTGGACCTAATTAATAATTTTGCTAGTAGTTTTAACTTTTTTGGCATACTTCTGCAGCTTTAATCCATGCACACAAATCAAAGAAATAAAAAAGAAACGACTTTCTATCAATTACTGAAATCGCTGCTCTCCTCAGGTACCACTAATAAAACACAGGTGTCAAGCTGTGAAACACAGTTTGTCTATGGGCCACAACACCTGGTCTCTTGGCAAATATCAGGTGCAGCTTTGCTGGCATTTGAGAGCTATTTCCTGGTTCTGTGACACGGTTAGCGTACAGGTAGCTCCTTGATCACCATGGGAGCATCAGGAATTATGACACCCCGCCAGCAAGTCTCACAGGCATACTTCGCCACATACACTGAGCAGCTGTCTGCCCAGCGTATTCTGTCCTCTCTCTGTATCTTCGGTGCACTTTGCTTGGGAGTTCAATAATATTTTCCTATGACTCAATAACTTGATGCATTAGATATTGGTCACTTTGCAAGCATTATTTCCTAGAAATTTTCATTCATTCTACAGAGGAGAAAAACACAATTACCTTTGTAGACAACATGCTGCCCGTATGTTATGGTAGGTGGCAATATTTATAATAAGAGTAACAAGATAACTTCTGGTGTTTTCAATTTTTGTCTTCATCTTATTTGTCCATGAAAGTAAAGCATATTTTTTCTCAAAAATTCAAATATTATTACAATGGAAAAAAAATTTATAGGTTATTTCGCAACAACGGTATATGCATATTTGTATACACATATATTTATGTATGTATATGTGAATGAATATGTATTATATGCATGTGAATATATATATTTATATAAATTTGTATCACTATGTAAATAAGGAGGCTCAACCTAGAATGTATGAAATCTTAGCATGTCCAAATGTTTTTTGCCTTGCAATTTGAGATTTGCATACATTGATGGGGATTGAAGAAAAGAATTTCTAAAAAACTAAGAATGCAGAACTAAGTAACAATTCATTTATAAAATTAGAAGACAAATAAACAGGATAGATAAACAAATTTCTGTTTTTCCACTGGATGTTTTTTTCAAGTGATGTTTACCAATGTGGCCTTGAAAACTAGAGAATGCTTAAACGCATCAGACCAAAGCAAAGGAAACTAGTGAGACTTAGTCCCTTAACCAGACTATGCATGACTAAGGATGTATAAATTAACTGTTAAAATTAATGTCTTTATATACATATTTTAGTGATGGGTGTTGAACTGAGGGTATTGCACAAATTAAGTATGTGCTCTATCACTGAGCTATGACCACCAGCCTAACAATTAAACAATATTACCTCTTTCATTCTAGAAAGTACTGCTTTTTATTTTGCCCTGTGTTGACATCACCCAAAAAGAAAAATAATGCAAAAATTATTAGAAGCTACTGTTAAGGATTTATATTATAGATGACTAAGCTTGACTTGAAGAAGCAATGATTTCTGTTTTCCTTGCTGTCAATTTTTAAAGGAAAGGTACAACATTTTAGCCGAGCATTATTTTTTCATTTATGAATCTAAACTCTAGACATGCAATTTGGTCATGCCAAATCATCCAGATAACATGATTTTTAAATTTCTGCCTATTTGATATGGTACAGAAAAGAAAAAAAAACAATACAGTTTCATGATCTCAATGTAGCTTTTTAATGAGAAAGGTTGGAAGTAAAAAACAAGAACCAAAGATAAGTATTACAAAGAGCTTCTTTATGAATAAATCAAGACAGTAAAGTGTTTTTATTTCTTGTTTGTCATCATATTTCCCAGGTAGCAATATTCATAATGTAGAAGAGAAACTCTGTTTAGCCTTTGAAAACATATAAATCACACTCACACACCAAATCATTACATTGTAAATAAGGAAAATTAATCACAAACTAATAATGGCTGTTTTTATTTCATTGTTCCCTTTTTCCCCCAGGTAAGATCTCACTACACTGCTTAAAACGACCTCTCATCCTAACCGCTAAGTAATTCTTCTGTCTCAGCCCATGTTGCAGGGATGCACCACCATGTATGGCTCTAAAACAGACACTTTTAAAGTATATCTGAAATATATTGCATGAGGTAAAAATACTGAGTAGCAAGGCTTACCTCTGAAGCACAACCTTTCTACTCTTTTCAGTCTTGGTTATTACTTTCTCTATGTACCTTCTCTTTACTCAGTTTAAAAGTAAGAACATGAAGTGATCTAATATATATTTAGAAAAGCTTGAGGGATTTTGTTTTGTTTGGGGGATTGGCCAGAATCCTTAAAATATTTTTTGAGAAGCACACGGGTAGTAATGATATTCTAGGCCCAGAATGAAGACATAAAGATGAGTGCTAGCCAAGAAACGTGAAATAAGGCAACGTAAAGCAGGTATCTTTTTGAACACTTAAAATATATAGAGTATTTTAAAACTCCTACCTGTATAAAATAAAGGATGATTACCAGATGCTAATTCCCCAAATCCCATGGTTCTAATGTGTTACAGAATTTGTAACTCATGCATTTACAAAAAAAATTGTTAAATTTTATGGGATGTGAATTTTTTTACCAAAATAAATCTTTAAAAACAAAGAATCAGATAACCTACCAAAAAAAAAAAAAAGGAATGTGACCAGAGGGTCATCCCACGAAGTCTTTCAGAATCTCTGCTGCTCTTAAAGACAAGCCACAAATAAAAATACAGTATGTAAGCTCAGTAAAGTAAGACAGAAAGTATTAAATGTTATATGTGGCTTCAATTATTGCAACTTGAAAAAAATTGAAGCAAATATTAAAAGACAAGAAAGAGCATGGAAGAATGAGGTATATAATGAGATTAGGATCTGGGGATTGTGTGTGCGTGCGTGTGCGTGTGTGTGTGTGTGTGTGTGTGTGTGTGTGTGTGTGTGTAAAATGAGCTATAAAAATCTGGAAGGCAAATCTCAAATTACAAGGCCAAAAAACATTTGAAGGACATGCTAAGATTTCAAACATTCTAGATTGAGCCTCATTATTTACTCTGTAATAAAAATTTATATAAATATATATTCACATGCTCATAATACATATTCATTCACATATACATATGTAAATTTATGTGTATACAAATGTGCCTATATATATATATATGTATTTATAATCCCATGCATATATTTTATATGTACATATGTGAATGTGTGTTTGCATGTATGTGTGCATGTAATTCAACTCAGCCTGCCTAGTTGACAGGAAAACAAAAAAAAGACAGAGATGGGAAATTTATATTACAATTAAGAAAGAAAACCTATTACTAAATGATCATTGAAGTTAGAGAATGCAGAAGAAAAGAATGGCTCTAATAAATCATACTCTACACCCCAATAATCATCTCGCTCTGTCAGTGGCTTTTCTCTTGCCAAATCCACCTCTGAGAATGATTCCCTAATGCTTTTCTGAACCTAATTAGCTCCTACTTTATCAGAGAAACATATAAAGACATAGCAAAAGCATGCTCTCTCTGAGCAAGCTGCCCCACACCCTGCCGCCCTCTCCTGTTTCTCCCCAGCCTGTTCACACCCCCAAGGCTGGGAGCCTCTTCAGAGCACGGGCATCCCCACCACCCAGCACTGGGAGAATGATGCCTTTTACATTCTGCGCTGTGTCAAGCACATGCAGGCATCTCATACATTTATTCACTGAGTGAATGAACACTGGAGTGAGTCAACATGTGGGAAAAATATAGTTCTTTTTTTTTTAAAAAATACCTTTTTGTTGTTCTGGAGAAACTATTGAAACTTGTAGAACTTAGTGAATCATCTTAGGTGAATGAAATGATTTTATTTGAGTTATTTCATCTAATAGAAAATCTTTTGCTGCAGGCTTTTGGGTGACTCTGCAATTACCTCTACAGAAGATATTTTAGCTGCTGAATAGTTTTTTATTGATTGGGACAACTATGAGATAAGGGACAAATAGGTGGCAAGTTTACCATTTTTGGTGCAAAAATTGTACCACAGATTTAAAACAAAAGGAGTCACCATTTTTATTTGATGCTTTCTCATGTCTCTCTCCCCAGGGCAGGGAATATGGATAAATCTCCTAACAGGTAGAAATGAACACGACGCTTATTGTAAAAATGAAAAAAAGGGCAAATGATATTATTTCTCACCTTCCTGTCATGCCTTCATTCCAGCTCCTTCAGGTTTTCCCTACTCTCTGTCATCCCTGGGCCTTATTTACTTATCTTTCTTTGGTTATCACTGTCCCTCCATCATACCAAGCTGGAAGGAGGTGCATGGGTCCATCCCTGAATCTCCTGCTTGAAAAGAATATTCCATTTGAGGAGGGATTTTTATTGTGTAGGGCCGTGAACTATGCTTGAACACAGACACCAAAACCAAACAACATGGGCACCGACAACTGAGGAGCACGTAGCTCAGTCACGGCTGCTGGAAAACTTGCAGCAGCTGGGAGATGCATGTGTCACACCTCACATGACCAGGGCTGGCACAGGCGAAGAGGCAAAGGTGCACTATGCATACCCGCAGATTCCCAGCAAACACAGACGATATAATGTGTCTGGCATATGCCTACGAACAACACCCACTTTTAAATAAAATGTTTTCATGACTCAACATATTGGACTCTTTTCTTGAAGACGGGAAACCAAGAAACCAAACTATGTTTGTATAAAATTAATGTCTAAGTACCTCACTGCTGTAGGCACTCTCATCTCTCCTATACATGTATTCTTGAAAGCCCAACCTCAAAAATTCAGATATCTATTAATGTTGATTATACCTCCAAAAATGAAGTCAGACTTATATGAACAAAGAGGAGTTAGAAGCACAGAATAACTGAACAAGAGATTACTCAACAAGTATTTGGAGAATGCACCAGTCGAGTTTTAGGACTAGCTAGCGAAATAGTGGAGTAAAAGAAACATGACATATATCCTAATCTATAATGATGACTATAAAATAGAATGACATTAAGGTGCGTTGTCAATATATAATTTCAAAACAATTGCAAATCTAAAGTCCAATGAATGAAAGAAAATTACGTCCAAGGAACATTGGAAGGCGACTCATTTATCTTGCCTTTCCACATAACACACACCGCCAGCTGTCACCACTGGTGACCTGCAAGGGTGTGATACCCAGCCTCTTGTATTTCTTGGGCTCAGACTCTTACTTGAACAGGGTGTCTCCATATTAATGGCGCCAAGACTCATTTACTCAGTAAGATACCTGGCCCCAAGCCCTCTGCCTCTGTTTCTGTTTTAGTAAATATTCAAAACCAACTTCCTGTCCTCTAAGGTTCAAAGTCTTGGACCCCTTTTCTCTTAATCTTTTTTTTTTTAATAAAAAAACTTGTTCAACCTTTATGGCACTCTCTTAGGTAAATCTCTAAACAAACAGCCTAAAAAGGCCCCCATGTCACAGACCTGTAGACCCAGCCCTCTGCGAGGCTGAGGCAGAATGATCACGCGTTTAAGCCCGGCCTGGGCAACATGCCAATGTAGTGGGACTCTGCCTTAAAATCAAAAATAAAAATTATGAAAAGGATGTAGCTCAATGTGAAGGAACTCTACTCAACCCCTAAAAAAAAAAAAAAAAAAAGTCAAACAACAACAAAAACCCTGCCTTTCCTCACCTATTGCCCATCTCGCATTACCTGTGTATGAGTGTATTTCGTCCCACCTAGACCGCAGGATCAATGACCTGTTTCTAGTTTCATCTCTTCTAACACAGAATGAGCACTCTATATATACATTGAACTGAGCCAAATCCAATGTAAATAGAACATTCTCCAATCAATTAAAACCTTTTCCAGATTACTAAAATATATTGTTTTCAGAATGGCCCATTAGTAGGAAAATGACTGAGGAGAACAAAAACAGCATAAGATCTTCAGTTTTGATGCCAAGAGGAGTCCAGAATCAAAATTCTTGCCTAAAATAAATAAAATAAATCCTGAAAGAGCACACATCCTGCCGTATTTGGAGCCACCATTTTCAAGCACTTCAAAAATGACAAGTAACTTTATGTATGTGCTTTTGTCCAAAGAGCATATTCTCCTACCAAATATTTTGTTTTCATATGTGGAGTGACCTCAATTTCTTTTTAAGAACTACTCTAGCTTTTTAATATTACTAAAATATGTATTCAAAGTGAGCAGTGACTGCGAAAGTCCCTACCCTATGGAAGTTCTATGATTCAGTGAGTACTGAGCCATCTAATTGAGACGAACAAGGAAGGCAACAGAGTTGTCCTGTGTGAACTCGTATAGCATTCTTCCAAATACCAGGCAAAGTAATATTAGTTAATATTCATGCATATTGACACATTCATGAATACTGATGCTTTTTAACTTTGCATTGTGGAAGCACCTTTCATAGCAACCAAATTTTAAAACATTGTGCATCTTTCAGGTTATAAATCAAATACTTTCATACTCTAGATAAATTGCCTCTTACTCAAATTTCTAGGCCAATTATCAAACTCATATTTATAATAATGAATTGGATTCTCGTAACCCAAAGTGTATGAAAGTCACACCTCAAATATATTTTAGTTAAAATATTTTTTTGTACTAGGTTTGATTCTCGGTACTGCAAGCGTAAATAAATACATGAATGAAATATAATTATTATGAAATTTTATTAAACCAACTGACATTCCATTAAATATCTATTAATTTTGGTAACTTATTAAAGCAATTATGAAGTGCTGATTTTGAGAAGAATTTGTAAAAGTAAGAACAAAGCATTGAATTTAAATACAATGAATATTTTTCTGTATTTAGAATTAAACACAAAATTTAAGCCATAAACTATGTCAAAATATCAAGGTACATGCCATACTCATTTTCAGTCAGTGATCAGATATCCTGAGTCCAAAAGAAATCTATAACTGTAGTTAGTAATCCCTGAGAAGGTGAATACCTTAGGCAGTCCAGTTGTTCCAGATGTGTAGAGAATATACAGAGGATGCTCTGAAAGAACAGGAACACAGTCGTGTGACTGGGCCTTTGCCATTTCTTCCTCCCAATCAAGATCGCGACCTGACACCAAAGGAACCGCCTCCTATATAGCAAAAATAGAGAAAACAGTCATTGTAGAAAGGAGATTAAATCAAGAGAAGAGCAAAAAAGAACTAAATGTATGTAAATTAGAGAAACTGACTAAAACCAAATACCTAAATGGCACTATACATTGGATTTAGGACCAAAACTCTTAAGGTTGTGAGTTAAGATAAATATTTATAGAGTCCTGGTGGTTTGATGTTGGCTTCAGCTGAACTGGTAAAATGAACATATTTTATTCAAATTTAGGGATACCTTTAAGAAATTCAATCTGATTCACTTATGTTCCCGTCATCACTTAGGCTTAATAAACTCAGAGATTCATATTTCCATAGATGTATGTGCACTTATAACTTTATAAACTAAGTTCTCTTTTTTGTATCTGTTTCTTTTGCTCTGGAAGTTGTGTCTTCACAATGAAATGTCAAATAACCCATTAAAATATTTTTTATACAAGCACATTTGAGTGTCAGACTACAGCTACCCTTCCAAATTAGAAAATGTAAAATCACCTTCCAGGGTGGGAGAGAATTTTACTCTTCTGTTTTTCAAGAACAAAAGGCATTTTTTAAAATTAGAGAGAGTATGTGACACATCAAAAATGCTATCCAACCTTTCCTCTCTCTAGGTCACTAATTAGTGTGGTAGAAATCTCTTTCTCTCTCTTTCTCTCTCTCTCTCTCTCTCTCTCTCTCTCTCTCTCTCTCTCTCTTCTGAAAACTAGGCTGTATGTTGCAAACTTTGGGATTATCAATTAAACAAAGTCATTTTTAAATAAAGTAAGTAGGGCTCCTTAAAAATAGTGGAATAGTGGCCTTGAAATAGCTACAGAGATGAAGGCTAGGAAAGTGGCTAAGGGAAAGTTAATCTAATGACAAGTAATGGCAGTTTAAGTAGAGCTAATGCCTATTAAATATCTGATTATTTTAAGAATATATAACTAAATTAAATGTCACCTATCAAGAGGTTCGTGATAAATGAATATTTAAGCACAGGCATGACAAAGCTACACATTGCTCAGTTGGTGACATCTACCAACTAGAATGGATGTAACCATTGGCTGTATCAGTTTGATACCTGAGTTGAGCCTAAAGATGGGGAGATTTGGAAAAGATTTAACATTTGTCTTTCAGACTCCCTCTATATTAACCAGGCATATACTGAAGCAGGTATATTTATAAGTGAATGCTTCAATATATTATCAAAGCACTTCATGCCTGTACAAAGACACTTGTAGATAATAATATAAATTGAAAGACCCTGAATCCGTTTATGTTTAAGAAAAAAAAAATAGTACAGCTTGCTGCCAACTTTCATTTAAGTTTACATAAACATGCTCCTGGAGGCTGAAGAAAATGTGATTAGTTTTCAGTATGAAAATAAAATATGAAAATTATTCTTAAAGTTATTTCTAAACAAGATTTGTCTCTCATCATAATGTAAGAGAAATACGTGCACTACAAGGCAGGCCAGCTTAATCCAGGCAAAAGGGAAATGAAGGCAAAACTCAAGGCCTGGTGACTTGTCCTGCCCTAGCTTATGCCATCTGGATAAACAGAAACAGTTACCTGTAGGTAAATCATGTTTGCATTTATTTTTATGCATCATACAAAAACAACTAAATTCAAGTTACCAAACCCTCAGACATCACATGAGAAACCTACAAAAAATAATCAAACTGCAAAATAAAAAATAAATTGAGTGAACACAAAAATAATTACAGCTGTAAGATTTTATAGGCCTCTAATGAAATGAGGGTTTAAATCAGTGGCTATTCTTCAGGCTGATGAATGTAAATGTAAGTGCAAAGGATAGTTGATAAAATGAAGCGAAAGAAAAGTCAAGATTTAGCTGTTATAGAAATGCACTTATATCTATAGACACGTCTTTTCTAGATGGTGTAATATTTAATCGTAGCTTTGGGAGAGCACTTAGGGTGATGGACGTGCTGGTCCTTTGATTCTGTCATTGCTTGCCTGAGGCATAGGAACAGCAGCCAAGATTTTACTTCCTCTGGCAAAAATGCAACCCTGGCTAACGAGATGCATCAACCTAATAATTTGTGTCTCTAAAGTCAAAGCAAAGCCAATTCACTAGGTTTAATTACTGCCAAAACGGCAGAGCTCATACACAGGGAAAGAGGTGTCCAGACCTTCATTTTGTCAAAACAGAGAAAACTATCCAGAGGAAAAAGAGTAGGGAACAACGTGAGCTAGGTGTGGGCAGTGAGTAGGGGACAGCTGCATCTCTGCCTAGTTGAAGCACAGAGAAATGACTTACACTTACGAAAACCTGAAAAGAGAACACTAATATTTATATCAATGTTTTTTATGGAATCGAAGAAATACTGTAGATTCTACTGACCAAAAGTCATTGAAAAAGAATTCAAATCTGTCTATACCATTTATTACCTGAGATTTGCACTTTGACTATTTCAGAAAAACATATATGAAAGTGCTTAGAATCGGGCCTAGCCCATTTTAGACTCCTTACAAATTCTACTGAATTCAAACGTGTGTAAACAACACAAGCATATTCACTGAGACACTGTTTTCCAGCCTCGGTTAACGCTTCTCCTCCACACTTCCCTTCCCCAAGGCTCCCGTTTTGCTAACTTGGCCTTTCTTGATTTAAACAGCAACAAAGCCCTTTCAAAACTATGCTTGTGGTTACCTGAAATAAACTTCAAATTCCCCAAGACAGTAACAAGATTAAAACCACTGACTGCAGCAGTGCATGAACCACAGACCACTGAACTTTTACCCAGAAATTGAATGTGGTAACAGGAATTGTAAAGTTCTCATCAAAATGACTCAGTTTTAACACTATGTTCACCTGCTATCATACATTTTTGCAGATACTTCTCAGAATTCAAGAATTTCATGAAATTGTACATGATTCTTTGCACTCATGATTTCTCTTCTAGCGAAAAAAAAAGGGAAGAAAAGAAAAAGTCCTCACAGAAGCCAACTTGACCCCATAACAAAAATCTGGAGCCTTGCTTGTGTATAAAATTAGGGTGATCATCAATCAGTTCAAAGTTACTAGAAAATAATATTATAAATGGCATGCATTGTTATATACTAATACCTTTTTATTCCTTCATGGGTCACAGAATAATTACCTGTTCAGAATATTCAAGTTTTGTTTTAATGAACATCATTTCATTTCTGGCCTGAATTCTTAATTTTAAAAGATCTTTTGCATATATAGCAATCACACAGGCTAATGTGGTTAATTAGGCAGGAGAGTATGGAGTTGTTCACAACACAGCCCTGACACTAACGTGACAAGTTAATTTATCTCTAAGTCTGTTGATTTCTCTTCTTTATATGAAGAATAATAGTATCATATGCTCATAGGTTTACTGAGAAGATTCAAAAATCTATGTAATAATGAAGCCTTGAAAAATCAAATGTGAGGGAGTATTTTTCAGTATTATTATTATAAAGCTTAAAAATGACAGGACAGTAGCACTATACATAAGATTGAATTAATATTAACATATTAATATTTTGTGTTTTGATCTTTGTACTTCAAGCTAGTTCTTTATAACATGGTAAGCATTTTTCATATCTTTTACCAGAAATAACTATGACATTCAACACATCCATTTAATAGCTTATGAGCCAAATATCTCTTTCAAATAGACAAAACTACAATCATTCTTAGCAGAATACCATAATGAAGAACAAAATTAAATATTCAGATTACCATATTTGGACGATTATAAATGAGAACTTTGTCTGGTTTGTGTTTTCCTATCCTTAGAGCCTCCTCGATAAGTGGAATGTATTCCACTTTCCGTCCAGGTTCAATGCCGAATGATGCTGTAACAACTATCTTGGGCTAAAAAGAAAAAAAAAATCAGGTAACAATTTATAACCCTCATTAAGCTAGTCACAACATTTCAGATGTAGACAGGTCATTTTCACATTTCTAAAAAAAAATTAGAATGATCCTGTACTCTATTTAATCGATAAACTAAAAACAAATAAGCCCCTGATAAGACGTTATAGGTCTAATAATGTCCACATAAATTTCAGTTACCTGTTCAAAATTATACACACTCAAGTCATACTTTGAGCTCAAAACTATGAGTTACACAAAATATATCTTGTAAAGAATTTATTAAGCCAGGTGCATTTGCCATGATCCACTGAAATGTAAGCCTTAGGGTCCCTCAATGGCAAAGACACTGCATAGGCATACACACTTTTAAGAGTTTATTGTTCTGAGGTAGTAGCATTTCTTATGTGGGAAGTACTAGCTCCGTTGCAATTAAGAGGCATTTCTAGGTTTCCTATATAACAATTTCTTCTAAATGCCTAAAAAGACCACAGACACAAAGGGATCCAAACCTCTAAAGTCCTGATATGATTCTTGTTCTCATTCTAAAGCCATTCGTCTTCACAAAGTTTTATATTTCTAATTTTAAGCTACTTTTCTTATAAGGACCACCAAGTGATTTGACTTTCCAGCCCCCTAAAACCTGGATATGTGTATGCTCTAAAGAGACACTCAGCACTCTGCTTACCCTAACAGCTTTTTAGTCACATGTTAGTGTAGCCAAAAGATGACTCTGGCAGAAAGAGGAGTTTGGTAAATCTTCCCTCCTTGGTAGATACTGGGCATGTTTCAGAAATCTAGCTCTTTTCAACGACTACACAGTAAGCTCTCCAGGGCCGAGTATAAATGTCATTTATCTTTATCTCCTGTGTCTGACATGGTGTTTGTCATACCATAAGCTCTCAATAAAATGTGTGGGACTGAACAACAATGCTAATTAATATGCAGGAATGAAAATTTTTAAACTTTAAAATAACCTCTATTTCTACTAAGAGATACAAAGCCAAAGGACACAAATAAAAGCTACAAGTGACAGATAAGCAGCTTATAGTGTTGAATCTATTCTTGAATTCTGATTTATAGTTGTAAGATGTTTCATCTAGGGAAGGGTTGTAATGTGTCAAACACATGCACATATAGGACTTTTGGCTTTTGACTATCAGTTATTATTCATGGAACAGAGCTCAGCACGGTTAGATAGTTTGCCCTAGGTTGTACATGGTGGAGGCAGAAGAAGGCCAGGTCTGTCTCACTGCACGACCTTTCCCTTTCCACTAAATCAAGCTGACTTTCAAAGGGAGAAAAAAAAGAGATCACAGAAAATAGAAATATCTTATTGCCTTTCATTACATTTTAAAGATAGATATCTGAGTATAATTCACCCTTTAATATCTGTAGTAGCTGCAAAAATATCTCTGGATAGCATCTTCTAAAATAGAATTATGAATAATTAAAGACAAATTATACATCAAGAATATACATAGACCACAACAGAAATTAAATTATTCAGTAAAGTCAAATTTAGATACTCTCTCTAAAACTATCTAGTTTACACTTTCAACAACTGCCTTTTTGAGAAATGTTTTGTCTGTACTGATTTATTAGAATATGTCTCTTTCATCTTTATGTGTCAAAATAATTTTTTCTGTAGCCTGTTTATTTGAAAATCATGACACAAAAACATAGACATCAATTATTAGTTGTCCCTAAATATCTCAGATATGTGTCCCTATCCTCATCATAAATCATAAATTTTTCCTCTTCAATGGCCTTGTTTATGAGAATATGTATTTGTTAACTAAACTCCTTAGTAAATATATATATATATATATATATATATATATATATATATATATATATATTTGTCATGTATTACAAATACATTTAAAACGAGGTAATATATCTAATGCCTTTGTCTAAATGGTATTTAGAGTTTCTATAATGGAGTCTACTGCTTCCTCAGAGAAGTCTCAAAATTCCCACAGATTTGTAAGTGAATGATTGACAGATGATTTCCTCCAGGCCTCTTCCATAACCACTAACTCAATAGTTTCTTTTGCAAGAAAAGAATTCAGGTGGATAGTTCACAAAACAATTACCTACTTCTAATATGTGGTCTCTCCCCAGATGGAGTAAGATGCAAGCTTCACTCTATGCCTAGCTTTCAGGCGAACCTCCATACACACTAGGTCCCTCTCTTGTTATAAATGCTTTATAAGCCAGCTTATAAAACTCCAACGGTCAGCCCTCTCTTCCTCCTACACTGAACTTCCCATCTCGTCTTTTCTTGACCAGTTTCTCACTTGTAGGTCTGACTTCTTCACACACAGACAAAAGACCTACCACAGGCTCCAGCTACTCCTCCGCTCTTGCCCTGCTACAAGGCTTGCCTCTTGGTAAGGTCACTGAAAACATGACTCTCAACTGCTTAAAGACTTTCACTACCTTGTCTACATTTCAGAGAAAAAAAAAGAAAAACTGATTTTGCAAGATCTCCCTTTTCTGTCACACCAATCTCTAGCCCTGGTGGCTTTTTCCCTCTCTTGTCTCTAATGCTTGACACGTATCCTTTTTCACTTCGTAGGGATGGTATTCTGTCTACTTCAATCTCTTAACTATGTGAGTCTTAAGCAAGATTGAAATCATCTCTCTTTTTCTGCAAGAAGTCCTTCTTGGACACACAAAAAGGCAGTGCTCCTTTTGCTTAAGCATTGCTATAAAATTTAACTAGGACACAGACATGCCCACCATATTTTCAGATTTTCTAAAGCTGCCTTTACGCTGCAACAGTGGTGCTGAGTGATTGCATGGAAAAACCCAGAAATACTAAATGTCTAAAATAAATACTGTGCGTATCATTTACTAGCAAAATCTTTACTAACCCTGCCAAATTCATACACAATTAGCCAATAATTTTAAACAAATGTGATATCAAACATTATGAAGATTTGAATTTAATACCTCAGTATTATTTCACAAGACTTATAAAATTTATGTGAGCACCTTTTGCAAATATGTGACTCCACCTCTTCTAGAAGGTTCTTCTTAACAACTATATTCACATTTCTGGGAGCACACGGATTTTAACCTAGAGATGTGTTCATCTACTTTCTAGCTATTATTTGTTATTAGATCTAAGGACAATGCCAGGTATAAAGAGAAATATTAACAAATATGTGTGCAGCGCATCCATTAGTTATTAGTTATTTTATTTTTAAGCTTTATATTACCCAATATATTATAAGGTAAAATGAAAGTCATCTGCTCTATTTTATATTTTGTTTTCTTCAAGGCATTTTGCAAGATTTCTCGCAATACCTCTAACTAAAAAATATATATTTGCCTAAGAATAAGTAAATTTTAAATATCCCATTTGTAAGACATATTTAAAAGTAAGGATGGAAGATTTCTCTGTAGGTAAATCTAGCCATCCTGTAGGCAGCTGCAACTCGAGTTTCCCAAAACCAGCACATACCTTGGCATGATCGATGCGACTGCTCAGTTCTTTGGATGCAAATCCCCCAAATATGAGACTATGGATGGCCCCTATCCTGGCACATGCCAGCATGGTGTACATTGCTTGCGGGATCATGGGCATGTAGATAACCACAGTGTCACCTTTATTTATGCCATACTTGACCAAAACACCAGCCAACTTAGAGACCTGTTAAGAAAAGATTATTAGATGAACAAATCTGTTTCTGTATCATTGTACTAAACTTTTAAGATAAAATAATAACAGTATAAAGTGAGGGAAACATGAATATGATCAAAATGCATTATATATATATATATATATATATATATATATATATATATATATATGATGCCCCCAATAAAACCATGTGAACCTGGGGGAAGGGGAGGAGGAGGGTGACCAGACAGAAATGATTCAAGAATATTAAGTACACATCTGCCAAACTGTAACTCGTTAATCTCTATGACAAATATGCATCAGTTAAAAGGTGGAAAAGGTACCCAGATGACAAAAATACATATGGGTAAAACTTTATTTTTACTATAGTTGAAAGGCTTGACAAACTCCTTATGAAAGCACCATGATTTTATTCTTTAAAACAAATATCTGCTATGCTTTGCAGCATTATGTTTCAGGATAATATTTCTTTTAGCAAACTTACCCATAAATAAAGTTTGATTACGTACTGAAAAAACTTAAGAGGTACGTATTTGATGGTGAAAATAATGGTTTACATGCATCAGTAATAACATGCATCTGTATTAAATTGTCTGGAAATTAATTTGCTATTCTTATATGAACATTGAGGTTTACATTTGTGTAATCATCCAACAACATATTTATTGAACAACTGTTGTGGACCAGATATGAATCTTACAGTTGAGAATACAACCTGGAAAAAGAAAATTTCAGGCTTGAACTTGTGAGCTTACATTCTGATGGGTGAATATTGCCAGTGAAAAGAAAAAAACTACAAATTTAGATATATATCAGCTGTTGAAATAAAATTAGCAATTGAGGTAGCCAGGATATTTCACACTATATTACCTTCATATTCTTTGTTCTTTTTACTATCTCAAGCTAGTTATTTTTTCTACCTAGTCTTTGTGTTAGTTATCTATACAAAGTAATTTTCTCTAGGATCAAACACACGCAATTTTTTAACTTTGAACATGCATGTTTTTTCAGACCAAACATACAAATGTGTCTTTAGCCTGTGCATGGGTTTTTATAATTTCTAGTGATAAAAGCAAAGTAGAGCATAAACCCACACATTTTATAGTTTATTGAAGGAGGCTTTCCATCGGGTAGTTGTAGCAGGCTGTGAGGGACATAACAGGACACAAGTAGCACACTTACGCTTTTTACTTAATAAATGCTCCTTCAAGCAGGCAGTGGTGATGGACACCTTTACTCTCAGAAATCTAGGAAGCTGAAACGGGAGGATTCTAATTTCAAACCCACTCGGCACAACTTAGCAAGACCCTGTCTCACCATAAAATATTTTTAAAAAAGAGATGGAGATGTACCTTAAGGCAAAGATCCTGGTGCAATCTCCATTACTGTAAATAATAATAGAACTAATAATCTTTCACTTAAAATTATTCTAAACACTGTTTTACTTTAAAAATACAGCCAGAGCCTGGAATTCAGTAAACTCATGCCACAATCCCCCAACACACCTGATACATCAGTAAATAAGACAAAGATCTCTGTCTTCCAAGTACTCACATTTGAGTAGAGGGAATATTTGCAATTAACAACATAATAACTATGTTATATGTTACATTAAAAGATCACCACTACAGCAGAAGAAAAAGATTACAAGACAGAGATTTCAACACTGGGGAGGGGTGAAAGTCATAGTTAGTGCGAGAATCAAGGCGCTCTCCCAAAGGAAGAGATGTCTTTAGCAAAGGCGAATGGAAAATTGAGAATAAGTCGGTATCTGTGAAGATGCCTTTTTAGATAGTGATAATGGTAGTACAGATACACAAGGGGAAGAAACATCATTTGTGATGCAGTCAAGGAAGGCAGAGGAGATGAAGGGCCTGGAGCTGCAAAGAGAATGAAGGCAGCTGAGAGTCAGGGCAGAGGTGAAGCTGAAACAACCAGGTCTGCCCTTGACTGAGTCAGTTCCGGAGGATGAAAAGAGGAGACTGGGAAGAAGCAATCTGGCCACGTAGCTATTTTGGGATCCTTTCATTTCACTCTACTTGCACTTTCTGAAGAAGTTCAAAGTATTCTGAGTCCTCACCACTTCTCCTATTTCTTTATTTACTTCTTCTGTGTAAGTTGGGCAAGATTTGTCAAAATTAAGGGCTCCAGTGAAAGAGAGAACATAAACAATATCAACAACAAAAACCTCAATGTCTGCTTTCTCTCTATAATGCCAATTCCATAACTGAATGCTGTTTTAAGAACTTCAAAGCTGCCCAGTGGAAAGTCGTAAGAAAAATGTATCAAAGTCATATAAATCATAGGCTTAAATTCTCTATGCAGTTCAAGAACCAAGATATACACTGAGAACTCATCACCACACATTTTGGTATGTAATCCTCTCCAAAGCAGCCAGTTCTGTGACAATATTGTTGAATATTCCATCTGAGGTACACCTGTGAGGTGACCAAAGAAAAACTGTTTGCTCACTCACAGCTGTAACTTGAATATCTTGAATAGTGTCTGCTGTTGAATAAAAATAATTCCCAGCAAAAAAAAAAAAAAAAATACAATTGAGCACTGATCCAGTGATCTTCCCTCCCCATGTCCCTTCACAATGCCACTAGAAAATGCTAACAACTCACATGGTGTCTGAAAGAAATGAGATCAAGAAGTTCAAGTTTTGGTTTTGGAACTTGGATTTCAAACTGGTAGGCCAAACGTAGTCCCAAGATGTATTTAGGGCCACATCACAGATTCCATATCATATATTTTGGAAAATGAGGCAACATACTTAATTGATGTAGTGAGTTTCAAGTATGCTACAGCTTGAAAATGATCTGAATGTGTTTCTAAAAGACACATGTGCTGGTAGCGTAAGCCCCACTGTGTTGCTATTGGAGACATGGTGGTTTGAAGAGGGGGAATTGGCAGTAGAAATCACTTTTGAAAGAGACTAATGTGATCTTCATGGGACCTCAGTTAGTTCCTTAAAGGATAGGTTGTAATAAGAAAAATGTGCCTGGCCCCCAAATCACTCTGGCTTTACTGTCTTTTCACGTGATCACTTCCTCTCACGTATAGTCCTCCCGTGACGCAACCCACTATGTTATGATGTAGCCAGAAGACTGTCTTCAGAGTCAAGTGTGCTGGTGCCATTTATTGGATCTTCACAGTATAATGTAAATAAACTATTTTTTCTATATTAAGTCCCATCTCAGATTCTTTTTACAGCAAAAATAAATAAATAAACTAAGACAATACACAAATCTAGATTAATAGATTCTCTTGTAAAATCAAAAAATCTGGCCACATGAGGCCTATGTTCTTGAATGAAAACAATTAATGGACTCTGGTGATCAGCAGGGAGGTTGGCCATTGAACTCATCATTTATCAGAGCAAGCTTCCATTTTCTTTCCACTCCAAATTCAAAATATAGTACATATATATTCTTGGCATGTTTATTTTCTACTATATGTTTACATAATAGCTCCATAACCATAAATACAATTTGAACACAACTGATTTTCCTCTCACCCATTCACTTGGCTCCTATAGGCATCTGAGCTGCCAGCCTTTGTCCTGAAAACTGAAAACAACTATTGGTCAAATGCGGCTGTGCCAGCTCCGTGTAACCGCTAGATGGAGACCATTTGGCCTGGCTTCTTGGAGCTTCTTAATACTTTGATACTCCCATATTTTCAACTAAATTGGTCAAAAACAAAAGTCCTAAGTCAGTAGTCCCAACCTTTTTGATAACAGGGACTGCTGTTAATTAAAGACCGTTTTTCCAAGGAGGGAACGAGGAAGGGAGAGGACTTGTTAGGTGGTAGGTTGTAGGGAGGCAACTTTGAAACCACGAGCATCTAGGTCCTTCCAAGGCCATGGACATACACTCTGAGGCTGGGGTCTCCTGTCTTCAATGAGCAATAGGCAGATTGTTTTAATAGTTTCCAAAACTACATGTAACTCTGACAAAATTTTCCAGGTTAACTTTCAAATTTAAATAGATATACAGGGAGGTAAGTAGATAAATCATATATGTGAGAATACATATAGAAAAATATTTTGGTGAGATTTCTAATGAATAGATATGGAAAAATTATTTCATAGTGTGAAAAATATATGGACAACTATATAATATAATATAAAATTACTTGAACATATTTAACTTAAAATGTTTCTTGAGCTGAGGATATAACTCAGTGATTAGAACTCTAACTCTCAGGCCCAGAGGTCCCTCCCCCAGCACCTCAGTTGATGGGCATTTTGACACATGCGTGTAATCCTCAACTACTCAGCACTCAGGAAGGTGAGGCAGGAGAATTGCTATGAGTTCTAGGTCAGTCTGGGCTACCTAGTGAGTTCAGGACTAGCCTAAATTACAAAGTGAGTCCATGTCTCTAAGTAAATAAATAAATACCTACATAGATTTCTTTATAATATTAAACCACAGTTGGTTAATATGAGAGCATCAGAATATAATACACAGCAATCTTATTTCAGGTGAAAAAAAGAGGAAAAAGTCACTTCAAAGGTAAGTGTGGACAACAGTAACAATAAGATAGAAAATATCTGGAAACAACCACTTAAGATTTCAGTCACTCAAAGTGCTATTGAAACTTTTGTAAAAAGCATTTAATAATGGTATATCAGGCTTAGGTTTCTTACATTTTTGTCAACTTCGGGTAGAAAATTTTTAACAAGCTACAAAATATATATTTTCATTCAATGACACATTCTTATGCTACTCTTGATGTCTGAATGTAGATTTGTAATTTCTATTGGTCAAAGAAAAAACACTTGAATTTATAGTTTTTAAATTGAAAAAGTTAATTCATGAGCCACTTATCCAATCCATAGCCATTTTTCATCTTAAAAATGTTGAAACTTGGTGGTTTTATATTATTTTGCAGTTTTATATTATTATTATTATATGTGTTAAGTGCAAAGCATTCAATCTGTTTTTCATTCTGACATCAAAGGCAATACAGATCTCCTACAATCATGGTCGCCTACTCTGGAAATACCTCTAAGCGTTTATGAAGATAGCTGTGCTGTGATAGAAAGGCAAAGAAAAAAAGAAAGACAGATTTTTACCTAGATATAGCAGTGTTTGATTCTTCCCACAAGAAATTTAAAAAGACAATATGTAACTCAGTAGTAATTTACAGTCATTGTAATACACAAGCATCAACCCTTTGTTCAAATTATAGAGTTTCTGATATGCACCCAGTATTGAACTCAAATCTGCAGCTATAAAAAAAGAGGATGTGATCTTTAAAAAATTAGACTCTGAGGAAAAATATTACTTAAATGAATAAAAATAAGAAAATCCAACCACAGCTTTTTGTATGGTATAAAAAGGCATGCACATATTTTTGGCTTAAATGCAATTTATATGAACTTATCACATTAAATGCAAGCAAAAACTTTACGTATTAGAGTTATGAAGCTAAAATAAGTTGGTAAAGATAACAAAATTTTCAATTTAAAAAAAGTCAACTTATTTGGAAAAAATGTTTCATCCAAAAGCAAACTGTATTATGACCCAATGCCCATAGCACAAACATGATTAGTTAAACTTGACCCAAGGCCATGTTATATGCAGCAAATTCACACTTGCTTTGTGCATAAACAAATGCAACCATCTAAAGAAACTCATGCATATATGAAAAAAAAATAGTACTGATGACTACTCTGTAGTAAAAGACATCAATCACGAGCAACCTTGGAACCATGTAAAGGAAAAGTGTGTGAAAGAAAGGTCAAAGAAAAACATGTTTTCAGTGATATTACATTACAAGCATTGATATAATCAATGACAGAAATATAACTATTTAAAATAATCATGCTACCTGAGATATCAGGTTACTGAAGTTGGTGATAAACTGCTTGTTTTTGAAAGTGTATAGGATTTGCCAAAAAAGTGACTAAAAGACATGTATGTCACACTTAAATATAGGTTAATCATGTTTTCAAGTACACATACACAGAGAGAGAGATTTGGTTATTTGTTTTACTTGTACCCACACAAAGAGACATGAAAAATCTAAAAATTTATCTCCAATGAATATTTTTTCTTTTGGATATATGCCAGCTAATACACATTCAAGTAAATAGCCATAAAAGAGTCAGTATTCTAAAACCAATCAAGATGTGAAATGATATTAAAGTTATCTTGAAAAACAGTCATTTTGCTTCTAAATATTTCTATACAAAATAAGAAACTTCTAGAAAATGAATCTTTTAAGACAGTAACAATTATTAGATACAATATTAAAATGATTTATATTTAAACAAATATTGCATAGTTTTGAGACAAGATAGGCTCCTAATAGGAGAGCAGAGGACATGTTATTAAAAGAAAAATATTTGCTCAAAGCATAAAACTGTATCATTGATATTCAAGTGAAAATTTCTTAGTATTTACCAAAAACAGAGAGAAATACATATTTTATATTCAAGAATTTTATCTCACTAAGTTTGGAAAAATTAGAAAATAGTATTCTATGTTCAAAATGATTATCTGACAGTGGGCTAGAGAGCATTTAATAACATATTTCTTTTTAAATGATTTCTTCACATAAAAGAGTAAACACTGTTGCTTAGAATAATCATTTTTCTAATTTCCATTTTCACCACATGTGGTTTTCAATCAATATTTGGCCATTTTCAGACTATGTAGTCAGAGGCAAATTGAAATGAAGAATCATTTAACTCATTTAGTTCAAGCTTGAAATAACTGCAATTTCAATAATCTGTGGACTTTTGAGACTAATGTCATCTTCAGACTATATTTCACAGAAAATTAGTTCAGTCACACATCTATCTCCATATGTGCTTACAGCCTTGAAAAAGAATACGTACACATTTCCTTAAGATCCTAATGTTGGAATTTACAAGTACATCAGCAGAATTTATCACACTTTGGAAAAAACACCTTGTTAATTTTAAAACAGTGCTTGTCTGTAATTTAACATTTTTTGACAGCAAAAGTAATCTTACATTAAGGAGAAGCCTAAGGCCTATGGAAGGGAAAATGTAATTGATGCCTACCATTAATATTCACCATGACTACAGTTCATGGAATAAAAAAGGAAAGAAAATTCACAAAGAATAAAACATTATCTGCTTTTTACCATTTAATAGCTCTCTGCTCCAGATGTTAATAATGGGATAATTAGGACTTTTTCTTTCTTCTACTCACCAGACATTTTTCTGCCCAAAACTCTAATCATCATAGCATGTGTCATTTGGCTGAGAAAGTAAGGAGGCTTCAGAGTATATATGGCAGAAATTCAGCCCAAAGAGAGTAATAAGTTGGATAGGAAATGTAGGAAGAGAACTGGTATCAGATACCATGCAGATACTTACTAATAACTTATCCTAAAAACACTGATGTATCAGTCAGCTTCTTATTACCATGACAAATGACGTCCAGCGATTAACATATAAGTACAAAAGTTTATTCTGATTCAAGAATTAGAGTACCAACAGCAGCCCCCTGCAGCACATGGGTGAGGAAAACTACTTGGATTTCTAGCCAAGAAGCCAGCCTTACATTCTCTAAGCATAAGGAGAAAGATGTTGCCTGGTGACTGGAAGCTACCATCACAGATAAGGCAACAAAGGCCATTTGATCTGGTGTAATCACCCAAAAAGGACATGTAAAGGGAAGGAGGCCCAAACAAGGTCTGGAATGAAGAGACTGGAAGAGAAATGAACTTTTTTTGGAAAATTAGACAAAAAGATCAGTGCAGAAAAAGAAGATGAAAGGTAGGATAGTATGGCCTCAGTGAGTGAAAACAGAGTTTCAAGAATGTTAGATATGATAAAAAGATGAAGTGAAATATTGCATATCTATTGAAGAAAATAATGTCGTACTAATTACTTTAGCTAAAGCAATATCAGAAGGTGTAGATCCTGTAAAGAATCTTTGGTGAAATGTGTGATAAAGAGTAGGAGAAGGTGAACACAAATAAGCATTTTAAACTCAATCCATGAAGGAAAATAGAGAGAAAATTAAGAGTATGGTGGAAATATGTAAGCATCCTTTTCCACATATAAATTTGATTTTAGCTGATTGGTAAAACAAGAAAATTATATATATATATATATATATATATGGTATTTCTATACGTGTGTACATGTGTAATGTTTCAATCTTCTCAAATTTTTTTTATCTTTCTTTAAAATAGTCAAAATCATTTCTTCAAGCTTTTTGAAATGTTCAGGTTGGCTAAGATCAAGTAAAATATTCAGTACAGTACAATGGCAACAGCATGTTTTTGAGAGAAAGAAGCAGAATTCACAGACATAAGAGGAGCTAACAGAACAAAAGTCCTAAAAAGACGGAGAGGAGAGGGTTCATGACACCAAAGGACTGGCTTCCATTGCAAAGGGGAGAAGTGAAACAATGGATAAGGCTACAAGCACGTTGGTAGGGTTGGCGTTGGGGAGTTTTCATCACAGTTCCTGGGTTTAAATCAACACTCCATGTTAAGCTTAAAGCATAGAGTTGGAAACAGAAAGCTAACGACAGATGTTACCTTTAGATCATGACTACTGTACTTTATCAGAACCATTTTGAACAATAATATTTAAAGAAATGCATCTAAAATGCAAACTAAAAATATAGCTTTCTGGTACTTATAAGAATGTTAGAGGTTTAAAATAATTTACAAGTATGAGCTCAATCTTAGTTGCTTTCTCATTGCTGGAAGAAAATATCTGAAGTCCACAACTTAAGGGAAGAAATATTTATTTTAGCTCACTGTTTCAGAATGTCTTAGTTCTTGTCCTTCTTAGGTGATTACACCCAAGCCAGCAATGATGGTAGCACATAGCAGAGACCTAGCAAGTGAAGAGCTATTCCCAGCATGGTGGACAAGAGGCCAAATGAGGAAGGAAGTGGCTACCGTATACCCCTCCAGATCATGACCCAGTGATTTCAGCACTGTTAAAAAGCCCAGTGATTTCAGCACTGTTAAAAAGACTCAAGGCAAACTCTTAGCTGAGAGTTCCTGTGAAAATCAAACAAAAGTTAAATATTCCCAACCAACAATGGCGCAGGGTAAACAGTCCCTTTCCAAACAGAAGGGATAGGAAGATGGAAAGCAATTGGACCAACACAATATCTAAGTTCAAGAATGCAAGGGTTAAGTCCTTCAGCTCTGTTAAATCCTGTAGTTCCGGCAAGATGTGAACTACAAGAAGTTCAGTCACCCCAACTTTAGAACATTGTTTTTAATCTACAAATTTTATAGCTTATCTTTTGGGCTGGCTCCATCCACAGTCTGTAGTGGGTACTCTGATCCATATTCCCGGCATCTCCAAATTTCTGGGTTCACCTTTGCACTAAGCTTAGGGTTCTCCTTCACAACTTCACACATTGCCATCTCTGGGGTGCACTGTGTGGCCTCCAAGGCCTTTTTCTGAAATCTGGGAGGGCCTCAAGGACCCCACAACTCTATCTAGTGTTCTGCACACCTGTAAAGCCAGTGGCCTGTGCCACTGGCTCAAGCAGTGCTCTGGCCTCCTTGGACAATGACCACAGCAGCCTCCACGCACCAGGATGGCTTCCAGCTTGCCCTGTGGAAGTCTTCTCAGAGCAGTCTTTTGCCTTTCCACCCTTGACTCATTAAAGGGTGGATTCTTGCAGATTCCTGAGAGTCACTCAAGGCATCTTTTTCATAGTCCTAATTCCGAGTACTATGCTTCTTTTACTTCTAACCTTTTTCATCGCTGTGTGCTCTTCTAGCCCTACTTTGAAGTCACATTCTTTCTGGAAAAGCTTTAAACTTTTTACATTTTTTTCCCTGCCATGTCTTCATGCTTTTCATGGAGGAAGCCACAGCAGTAATTATATGGCAGCCTCAACACTGGGCTGCCTCGAACCTTCCTCCACCAGATGCAGTAGGAAAGAGACAAAGTGGTAAAACACTTTTCCACAGAGTGTAGCACATGTGGTTTTAGGCTATATTAACAATAAATTCCACCTTCCCATCTGAAACTTCTTCAGTCTACCTTTCCAATCTGCAATTCTCTCAACACTCTGGTCTTCTGAGTTCTGGCTACAATGTCCCGTTATGCTCAGTTCACAGCCTTCTAAGGCACCACTAGCTGGCATCTTCAAAGTTTTCCAAAGTTCTCCCATAAACCAGTTCCGGCTTCCAAACCACAGGGTCATGGCAATGATCCCACTTCTGAAGTAACAATTTCTCTCATAGTTACTTTTTTTTTCTGTTTCTGGGACAAAATACTGACATCCACAACTTAAGGGAACAAAGATTTATTTAAGTTCAGTTTTAGAAGATCTCAGTCCATTCATTGGTGGCCGAGGGGAGCCATTCACGGGAGAGGAGCTGTTCACAGGATGGAAGACAGGAAGCCAACTGAGCGAGGAAGGGTGGGGCTAGCCTACATCTTTCCAGATCTTGTCCCAGTGCTCCACCCCTTCTGTCCAGGCTCCTCCTCTTAATAGCTCATGGTTCTACAGCTATTCTGCAAATCCAAATACATGAGGCCTTGGGGGTCATTCCAGATCCAAACCATGATAAACTTCAGTAAACATACATTTTACACCCCTTCATCACCTTTCACCACGAAAAAATAAATAAATTTGTTGAATAATTTAAAATAAAACTATAAAAACTTTTAAGGTTCTATCATGCACCTTCAGATTTTCAGATTATCCCTATAATATCCTTTTATCCTAAGAAATTACATTTTGATACTTCTTCACTGTTCACCCCAGAGCTGAATTTATTCCAATAAATCAATTACTATTAATTATGTGTTTCATTCTTTCTCTCTTTTTTTGAGACAGGGTCTCACTCTGCAACCCAGGCTGGGCCTGATGAATATATTTTTCTTTAGCACCAATATTCTCAACACTTTTAAATTTGTACATATTTTATTTTTTCTTAATTATGAGTATTGCAAAAATATTGATTTGCTTACTTTTTTCTGTTAAAACAAGGTATTTCTGCTAACAATGGATTAAAGCTAAATAGTTTATTGACTAGATCAGAAATCTGTAAATTACTCAGAAAAGTACCATTCACAAATATGTGGAGAAAAAAGGCACAAATTTTAATTAAAGAGTTCTCTAATGAATTTTTAAAGCATAGCATAATTCAAAGTAGATTTCTTTTCATATTAAATCCTTCTTTAAAAATAGAACACTCAAACTTTTTGGGAAAGTTTTATCACAGTAATTAAAAGATAACCTACATAGAGTAAAATTAAACAGAAATTATTACTATTAAATAGACAGTTTCCTCAATCATGCATTCATTCACCTCTACATGCGTGGTCTAAAAAGTCCAGCCTAATGTGACTGATATAGAAATACTTCCAAATGTGTGTTCTGAAAGGTTTAGTTACCTAGCTTGATGGCACATGCCTGTAATTCCAGCAATCTGGATGGAGGATGCTGGATAATTGAAAGTTTGAGCTTGGGAAATGCAATGACTTAGCAAGACCTTTTCTCAGATTTTTTTAATATATATATAAAGTAAAATAGAGTGGGGATGTAGCATAGAATGAAGGCCCTGGTTTCCATTACTCATGTTGAAAAAACAAAACAGAAAACACAGAACATATTATAGTCTAATAAGGAGTTTTCAATTAAACACAAATATTTGTAAATCATATGACGAAGACTACATTCCTATGATAAACATAAAGGCTGTGAGAGTGCTAAGTGCTCTATATATTTCTTACAAAATAATAAACATGCGATTTGTGAAAGTTATTATTTTAAGGCAATTACTGTGTAGCTGCTATATACATTGCATTAAAGTAGCACAAGATGATAAAAAGTCAAATTAACACATGCTGTTAATTAAAGCCAGATTCCTTTTCTTTTAGCCTAATACATATTTAATCATACTTCTCAAACTAATGCTTTAGAGGCATTCTTAAGAGCTCAGAATTCTTAAACTTTGAATTTTTATTTTGATGACAATTTCTAATGAGTTAATATAGTATATTCATATTATCTGGGAACTCATGCAAATTCACCACCATTTGTGTTTGTTTTTATAACACTGTGCATGTTAAGGGAATACAGCATCATGCTACCTTGCATAATCAATGTCGTTAGGGAGGTTCAATCACCGTACATTATAAGCAAATTAAGGCAACACAGGAAACATGTCATCCAGCTCAAAGCCCCAGGGCCATGGCATTATGCGCATACTGCCATTTGTGGTGCAGTTCCAGCAAGACAGCATCAGTCACTATATTAAATTAACTTCATTCGTAGAGTTTTATTGGCTTTATAAGATTATTTTTTGTCCTGTTTACAAACTATACTTGGTTTTATACATGTTGGGGGCTACAAAAAGACAATATCAAGGTCTAGGTTTAAATGTCCATTAAAATAAAAATAATTACTATCAATAACAAAACTATCTAGGAATGTTGCTTTCTTTATAAGGTGTTTGTATGCATCCCAATTCTGGGGGGAAAAGATTGGTAAAATCTCTTCTTAGTTTATTTATTTATGTATTGTTGCTAAAAATATTTAAAAAGCAACAGATTTTAGCAGGAATTATGCATAATTTAGGCCAATTCTAAACCCATCTCCTCAACACTTCTAGAGACAGTATATATAACATAACACTTACTCTGGTACACAAACTATGCTTCCCGACCCTGAGATACATTCCTGTTAACCAAGTTTATGAGTTTTTCAAAAATTCATTATAAAAATCTATCTATCTATCTATCTATCTATCTATCTATCTATCTATCTATGTGAAGGACAGAACTTGGAAAATGTCCTAGGAAAGGTATAAGGACATGGAAGCATGTTGAGTATTTTCCAACAATATTTACATCCCTCAACCAAAGAAATGGTTTATCTTTAAAAGTAGAAAAAATTATAAAGATAAAGCCTAGTAACTAGAAAACACAGATGATCACACATGCTAAAACTGTGTTATAAATTAATATTAGTAATTTATATTTAAATATTCATTGCATATATTTAAATAGTAATCCTAAATTATCAAATTTCCTCAAACAACTCTCATAAATCATAAATTGTGATTACATATCATAACCCAGCTTTGCAAAGGTAATGAAATGTCTTTAAATCAAGTACTAAGTTCTACTGCATTGTTTTTGACAATTCATCTTCCCAACAGAATGAATTTTTTTGTGCACAAAGACTGTTTTGTTTACAATTAGAACTCATGGTGTCCTCAGAAGTTGCGAACTATAGATGAGCTGTCCTATAAATGTTTTAAATAAATAAGTGTATAAATAAATAAATTTCATTTCAGTTCAAGGAAATAAATTCAAAACAACTGATCATGTTAGCTGCCCACATTTTGCATCTGGAGTATTCCCTAGAAGCTTCATGTAGTTGGATGTAGTAGGATAACTGAAACTTCTCATTGTTGGGAGGTGGGGCCTGGATGGAAGGGCAGGTGCTTGGGGTTTGATCTGAAAGGACTGGGTCAACTTGTTCCGATTGGGGGTTGCCCGGGCAGAGCTTTCAGGTGTAATGGGCCAGGAAATGACGGAGGGGCACCCATCCTGGATGTGGGGGCCCATCTGGTAGCTTGAACTAAGTAAAGCAAGGAAGAACAACACTGTTCCAGCTTTTCCCTGCAAGGCAGCGCTGGCCCTGCCTGAGTCTCCAGACATCGGCCCGCTCTTGCTTTCATTCTCATTCTGTCTGTGATTCTGTGAGTAGCATGTGTTTTCACTATTGCCAGCTGCCCATGAAAAGACTATGTTCCAATACTTTGAGCTACAGCAAATCTTTCCTCTCTTAATTTGTAGGTGTTGGGTATTTTGTCACATCAATGAATAAGTAACTAAGACATTAACTTTTTTAAATGTCAAAGTTTAGCCACACTGAAGAGAAGACAAATCATCTATTAAGTCCCATCATGTGGTGAGAAACACAAATTGATTATGCAGATGAAAGAATAAAAATCTCCCGCCACATTTCTAGCTTCCTAAGGAGGCAAACTGACGTAAGTGAGTGTTATTATCAAGGCTTTGAAAGAGGCAGGATACAGACCTCTAAAGTCAGGATATTTATGAAAACAAGGGAAATTTTCATAGTATTAAAATTTAAAATTTCTAACGTACCAAAGAAAATTTAGAAAGAATTGTGGGCTAGTAACATTTTTTAAATCATTTTTTGTTTGTCAAGATTAAGTTCTCTCTTTACTCTTTCATGAATGCTTTTGAATGTTCTATTCATGACCTTGCTTAGTGCATACTATGGTCCCACCCCCTGTGAGGCCTGTGCTAGTGACAACACTAACTAAGAATATGAATAAAGCATTTCACCCAGGTAGAGGAGAATTTACTGTGGTCAGAAGACCGCACGAGAGCTCTAATAAGTGAAGTACAAATGTAAATAACCAGCATGTTAGGGAAAGTTAGTGTAAAATAACTCTACACTTCAAAGTATGGCAAAATAGCTGTTGGCATGGCAGAAAGTGAAAAGAAGGAAATTTGCACTTCGAACAGTAATCTTTATTTCACGGACAATATAATTTCAAAAATCTGGCAGAGAAAATTCAAGGGGATTGGTTGTATTGTTGCTATTTTAAATTGAAATAAAAATGATCTTCAGACACTTCTGGTTTTGAATGGATAATTCTAAATATAAAAATGGTGAATCCAGGAAATAGCATTGTTTCCTTAATCAACTAAGGAAATAAATCTTATCATAATTATTATAATATATTTAATTAATTAATTAATTTTATTATAATTATTTGTTCTGGTCTACTAATTATATTTGATGTAAATTTAGGTTTACACAGTTGCAAAGTTGTTCAAAAGTAAGTTCCAATTACAATTTTATGAAAATTCAGTTAATTTTTAAAGTTAATATTTAGTGAACTCCAACCAATTTATAATGAAGTTCAAGTGTTTCTGTTAAAATATATTATATAACCACACATTACACAAAAGAGTTTACAAAAAATAACAGGTTTTTCAGAAAATATTAGTTGGACTAAATCACTGAAAGACAATTTAGTCTGAGCCTTCCAACATCACTTTAGGAGATCTTTTATATCTTTAAATACTGGAGCTCAAGGTATCTCATTCCAAGGTTTTTGTCTGAAGAGAACTCACGTTTAACTTTTCTTTCGAAGGATAGTTAAAAGATATTTTAAACTAAACTTAGGATTTTTTATTTCTTCTTACTATTATTATTAATATTGTTATTATTAATATTTTATATTTTTGAGACAGTATCTCCCTATGCAGTCCAGGCTTACCTTGAATTCATTAACCTAAGCTGGCCTTGAACTCACAGCAGACATCCTTCTTTCACCTCCTGAGTGCTAGGATTGCAGTCATGTGCCGCCACTCCAGGCTTACGTTTATTTTCAAAGTAAGGAAGACTGTCTTCTCAACTGTAGAATCCTAAAATCGTTTAAACACCAAAGCTGCACTCTAGAACTTTCGCGACTCTTTTTCCTGAGATTAATAAATATAGTTAAATTCTTCAATTGTTACAAAGTCTGTCTGTGGAATCTCAAAACATGACATGACAACACTTTGATGCAAAAGTGAACTTTAAGGGCTGGGCAATAGCTCAGTGGTTAGGGCGCTAGTCTAAGAAACTTGTGACCCCAGGTTCAGTCTCCCAGTACCACATAATAACTAGCGTGATTATGCATGTTTGTAATCCCAGCACTCAGGAGGCTGAGGCAAGAAGATTGCATGAGGTCTCAGCCAGCCCAGTTTAGAATCAGCCTGGACTATAGAGCGAGACTTTGTCTCAAAAACATAAATAAATAAAATAAAAAGAAGATAGAAATGAGCACTTCTGAAGAGGTCTGGCAAATGGCCAAATAGCATAAGAATCTCAGCTGCTTGAACCATTAGAAAAATGCAAACTAAAACCATTGCACACCACCTCCACTCATTCACCAAAACACCAACATGAAGCACATTTGGTGCTGTAGCAACTGGTATTCTCATATAGCACAGGTAGGAGGAATGTCAACTGGTAAATAAAACCACTCTGGAAAATTATTTGGAACAATCTATATACCCTAAATACCAGTTATCTCCTTCCTAGAAACACCCCCATACACATATGAATGCATCATCAACACAATTAATGCACCATCACTTGTAGAAGCATTATTGCTAACAGCTCTAGACATTGCTCACGTAACCAAACTTCACTGTAACTTCTTGCAAGGAAATAAATAAAGGTCACAGATAGAAAGTTGAGCAGAAGAAGCCACCTACGTAAGAGCGTATTCTAAGCAGACATGAGCACTGCAGTCGTGAGGGAGCTGGTGGGAAACAGCAAGCAGAACTCACAGCAATTCTCTTTCCTGATACGATGACATGGATAGACTGTATTTGTGGAAAGCTAACGACATGTGCCCTCGTGGTTTGTGTTCTTATCTGAACATACATTATATTTAATGAAAGTTCAAAAATCGCATCTTAGGCAAAAACACGTGAATGACTCCAAGTTTTGTTCCTTAATAGCATCACTCATCTATTTACCAAGTGTGAAAAAGATAATCGACCTCATACATATGCTCTGCTTAGTGTGGCTACTATCATATACGTGAAGTTTTTGCTTACTTAGGAAATTTAAGGAAAGAAAATATAGCTAACGCATGGCTGTATTCTTTCCCTCCTAACCAGACAAACACGGAGCTGAACATCTGCATATTTTGTTCTTTTGGTTTTTATTTGCCTTTTCTTAAAAAAACACTGATACTCATGGTAAAATAACATCAAATTATTTTACCTCAACATATTTCCGAGAAGATGAAATTCAAATTTTGAAGAGGGCATCCCAAAGGCCAGGGGTTGGAAGTAGAGTTCTTACGTAAGGCGGCCGTTGATTTCAGAATAATTTTCCCCTCTAATTTATGAAGCCCTTGTAATTATGATCTCTGCTATAATTATATTTCAAAAATTACCTTTATTAGAGATAATAAGGAATTAAATCGGGAACATTTCACACACATTGTGTTGTATTCATTTTCCTCATATATGTATATTCATAAAAATTTCTCAAATGCCATTTACAGGTCACATTCTTATTTAGCAAGTAAGTATAAAAATTCACAGTTGTTTAAATACAAGAAAGCGCAAATTCTTCACACAGAAGTAAACTCAGAGTTAAAGTGGGTATAGGAAAAGGAAATTTAATGCACAAATTCCTAAAAATGACTAATACTGTATACAACACACACACACATACACACACACACACACTCACACACACACACTTTCTATTTCACCAAGATTAAATAAAATAAGTTATTCACTTAAAGCCAGTTAAGAGAACTACAATAACATACACGCTTTCTCTGTAGGTCTTTGGGCTTTTATAGGTGAGAAATTAAATGACAAAATATTCCCACTGGACTGCAAAGCTTAATGTAAATAAATTAAAACATTTACTGATAGATACTTTTAAAGATGATCAAATTCTACTAGATATTTAATTTAAAGATAACAATTCCCAGCAATAAAGGAAGCTATTTAGAAATTTCAGAGTCATTTATTCATCATTCATTAATTATAAATGACTTGAGCAGCACCTTTCTGCAAACCGAACAAAAATCCCTGCCTCATGAAACTTGCATGATAAAAGAAGAAACAACATTAAATAGAGATAATGAAATATAAATAATTTTAGTAATAAATACTAAATATATAAGAAACTCTAAGGTGGTTTAAAGTTACGTGGGCAAGAGCCTTCGTAGTTAATATGGCCAAGGAAAATTCACTAAGAGAACAGCATTCAAGTAACATGACAAATTAGGATATCTCTAGAAAAAAATAATTTCAAGCAGAGAGTAGGAAATTATACTTATGATAGGTGTCAACTCTTCCATGAAGTCCTCTGACATGCTATTTAGGCTTGACTGAGATGGGTACTGTTATGGTTAGAAGTGCCCCCCGCAAACACAAGTGTATCACAGGCTTATTCCTCAGGGTGGCCCTATCGGGAAGCCTTAAAAAGGAGGGGTCTGTACGATCATTAGTTTGCAGAGGGCCCGCCCCCCACGTGCATTATGAGACCATCATGCATTCCGCTTCCTCTGGTTTCCTAGCCGCAAAGCGAGAGGTTTACTCCGCCACAAACTCCCTGCCACAGCCTTCCAGCACACCCTTCGAAAGTCCAATGGAATCTCCAAACTTGTGAACCCAAATAAACCTTTTCTCTTTGTAAATTAATTATCTTGGCTATGTTATTATGGTGAAGAAACATGATTTAAGTACTTATGTGTTTCCACAGCTATTAACATCAAGCCCCACCACCATCTTTGCATCCCACGACATCACCTATTTATGTTTTCTTACCTCCCTGACAATGATGGGTCTATTTGCCTCTTTCTCTTTGCTTCTAATAGGAATGGCATATAAAAATAAATACTTGCTGAATGAATGACGTATCTTAAGTAAAACTATACATCCCTGTGCATAAATTTTGGTAAAGAATGGTTTTAAAAATTTTTTAACTGCAAAAAATATGACAGTTTTGAAAAATTCAGCTCCAGACTAAGTCTGTAAAATTCTCTGATCTTCCATGTCACTAAAGTAAGTTAGCCCCTATTTTGTTGGTTGGCTAATTAGGTAAGGAATACTAACTAACTTTATCAACTTTTACCCTAGCCAGAAACTCCCCGTAGAAATGCAACAGGGGAGATTAAACAAGTAATGTACAAAGATAAGGGTTTTTTGTTTGTTCTCCATGGCATTATCCATTAAATCTTTCTTTCTTTCCTTGTCTTCCCTCTTAATAAAATAAAGGCCACAGGGAACCAGGAGCAGGTAATCAAAACAGCACACAATGCACACAATGCTCTCTTTCCTAACAGTTCTTCCTTCTGGACTTTAGAGAAGAAAAGCCTAGGGAAATCAGGTGCTGTCAGCAGGTAAGAGAAACAGCCCTTTTAAGCACTTTAATGTCAGGCTAAACTGAAACCAGGGAACTCAGTACAAATGTCACACGAATCCGCCAGTCCAGACTTAATATTTGAAAATAAGTCGAATTAGCAGCAAAGCTTCTAAGAAAAGCAGGAATGTAATTATCAAACACATTTATGTAACAATGTAAAGAGGAAGGAAAAGAGAAGAAAATTGACCAAAAACTCTTCTTATTTCAGATTTCTCTAAAGTTCTTGTTTTCCTCTGACGTTTGAATATGTATCAAATTCAGCATGTCGGTGTGGGTGATATTGCTACTACATATAAATAAACATTCTAATCTGTATAACAATTAAAATTGATGAGTATCTTGGGCTTTGATATTCATAAAATGAGATGGTGGCAACATGCCCAAATCACAGGGACATTTTTTTTAATCATAGACCAACTTTTAAAAGCTGAAAACGAAAATCTGTAACAAACCACTGAGTACAGGAAGGTCTTGTGAAAATTTTGTAATCTCTTATATTGACACTGAGTCTTCCTTGTCTAACAAGCATATGTGAGGATGCAGCTATTTCCCTACACAGCCCCAGTGAGAGCTCAGTATCCTTGTACTTCAGTACACAAATACACAGTTTCTATTTACAAACCAATAAAATGCAGCAAAACAATAGATTGGCTACACTATTTTGAGTTGTTGTGCCTTGTGCTAATTAGCACCTGAATGCTTTTTTTTTCAATAATAGAGATTGAACCCAGTACATTCACACTGGACACTATCTCAAACCCTTTCAATTTTTTTTTTAAATTTTAAAACAAAATTTTGACAGAGGCTCAGTTGCCAGGTTTCCAAGGCTGGGCTCAATTTTGTGATCCTCCTGCCCCAGCCTCCCAGAGTGCAGAGACTACAGGTCTGCACCACCGTGTGCAAATTTGAATTCCATTCTTATTAGATTGATATACCTCTTGTTGAATTCCTAGAGGAATACAGTGCCCCAGTTTCTGTTATGAGGTCAAAAGAGAACAGAATACTTCTTCCCCAAAACCTGGTACTCTAGACATGTGACCTACATTGGGTCAACCCAATGCTCCTAGACAGATTAACGACGAGTCCAGTTGGTATGTGTTTGTGGGTTCACCTAAACACTCCACTTGTGTTCCTCCTCCACTGGAGTGTGCCTTTTTTTTTTAACCCCGATTCTTTAATCTTCTTTTTTCTTAAGCCATTCTTAATCAAAATTAGCTAAAGTGTGATTTCCTGCTGTATGTATTCTGACACCCATACTGAATAAACTATGCTAATTTTATCTCTTGTTTACAGCAATTCTAGATCAGAGAAGAAACTGTTTTCTTTGAGTCGCCTTTCCCAAAATCTCTTGCAAAGCTAACAAGAACATACTGACTCAAAAGATTATAATTGTGGAGTCTTGGAGAATTGACCATACTCCCTAAAAATAGAACTAAACCATGAAGTAGGTTCAACACACACAAGTAAAGAATGGAGCACAAGAACACTTCTTTCAGAACAAAATGTTTCCAAAACCCAGCATGATGAGTCTCCGCAAGCAGAGCTTCATAATCAGCCACAGTTTACCACCAAGGAACATATGGAATGTCCGAGCATGTATCTAGTCAACTCAACAGAGGAAGAGTTATATTAGGGTCTTTTGGGTAACCAGGGTTGGTGAGAAACATCCTTCAGTGTACATGAAAGCCAATCACAACAAAAGAATTTTCTCATTCAAAAGGTTGACATAGAGAAGACTGAAAAACTGCCTTCCATCATTATCTCACTACATATCATACATAAATAAATGCTTCAGAGAGTTAAAAATAACTTCCCAATAGTCCCCAGTATCCAGACACTTTTATAATTGCTTTATAACCCCTTTCTAATCTAAGGTTGAAAGAGAAAAATCTTGTAAATCTTCTGTCAATATATTAATCGATTTAAGAGCTAGATAGATGAGAAAGAGATTTAAAAGCAGAAAACAAGACAAAGAAGTGAAAATATGCAAACAGCTGTGAATTGCCAGGATGTCTGAGTGAATAACAGGAAATCACAGTGACAAAGAGTTTTGTGAATGGCCAGGAATATTAGAAGGTAGAGCTAGAAAAAGAACTCTGTGATCAGATACCCAAGTGTCTTGTCCATCTCAGGAGTATGGATTTACTCTAACAGTAATTTTCAAGAAAAAACTTTTAAGTGAGACAAAGAAATGCTGTTGCTTCTTCAGAAGAAAACTCTAGAATCATTTTAGGCAATAATCTAACATGATTAGATGTGGGTACCAGGAAGGCAGTTAGGAGATGTCCTGAATCAGGTAGCAATAAGAAATTGCCATTTTAACAATGATAACAGCGATGGGGGTGGAGAGTGAATTTAACATATTTGAGATTTGCAATGTCTCCCTGTAAACAAGAATCTTTTGGTACTGTGAGGTATAAATTAAAGAGTTAAAAACAGTCTAACTAAGTTCACACACCAACATTCATTCCAAGGTGCATCGAAAATGGGCTGTAGTGAGAATGTGTGCTCATTTAAAGTTTGTGCATAACTTCTAATATAGCGAGAAAGCTTGTATTACCTGCTCCAGGACTTCTTTATATGTAATAGTTTCTTTAGTATTTGTAACAGGACTGTCATAGATGATAGCAATCTTATCCCCTCGGCCATTCTCAATATGACGGTCAATGGCATTATAGCAAATGTTAAGCATTCCTTCCACGAACCTGAAAAATAATTGGGAAGTACAAGTGAATAATTCTTTTCAAAATATGTTTCTGCTTAATGAGGACAATGTATTTCTAGGAAACCAGAATAAGTCTTAAAATAGCATTTCTTAATCGTAGCTATGCCAGGAATCATGGCTATAATGTGTGTACTTAAGATGACATGAAGTACACATTCTCACTTGAATAATACATTTATGTGCATTAGAACTGACACACCTCGCTCTTCAAACTGACAACTGTATGGATTTTATTGCTTTCCATGAAACCAGAGCAATGGTGACTGATGTAATCTATTTCACGTAGGTGGAGTGAACTGCATATAAGGGCAGTTCAGACATGCTGGCGATTATGAATGACAAAATGGCACATATATCACTACAATTTTGGTATTTGATGCAGAGAAAAACTTATTGGAAAGTTCGACTCTTCTTTGAAGGAGCTATATGTAATTTTTTATATCACTTAATTGTGATGCAGTCCATTGCACATTTTTCTGCACATCTAAAATGCATTGTAATGAATTTAAAAATGAACATGCATCTGAAATGTTAATTTTTCAAATTCTTTGCAATTCATTTCTTAATTGCTCAGTGCTTTCCTTTAAAAACACAGGCATCATATAAACACAAGGTGACAGTTTCAAAGGAAATATAGCTCATTTTATCAAAAAAAAATGTTTTGCCACTCTTTTTAGGGGGAGGGAATTTGAATAAAATATACATGTCATTTGTACAGTAATGATGCGTTTATGATAACATTAAATTATCAAATATAATAATGCAAAGTAACAGCCAAAAGAAAGATATAAAATTATGAAAAGTCTCATTAAATAGCTGTCACCTTCAAGTCTGCACAAATCACCCTATGTAAAATGAAGCAATTCATTAAAAGAAGCAACAAATACGGTGGCAGCATTAGGGAATAATAGGTCCAGGAAGCAGCAGGAGGGATCACTGAGCGGTCAATCAGGCCAATACATTTCAATGTCAACAAATATGATCATCTACACCATAGTACAACATGTAAACCATAGAACGGTATGTGTTCAAAACGTTGCTTCTTGACTTTGTTCAACTTTATTCAGAAATATTTTGTATTTCCCCTGTGTTCCTGCTCCATGAGTAAAGAATATGTAACTTGAACGTGAGTTCATCCAGGAACTTGCTGTGGCTAATGTAATGTCAACAGGCACAAAGCGGGCAGCAATGTAGACGTATTTCTGTGCCTGGGCCCACTCTGCTGCTCTCTACCTTCATCAAGCAAGGAGCATCCAAGTACAGCCTGGCACCCAGGCTGCTCCCTGAGGATAACCACTGCCACCTCTGCCTGGCACCAGAACGAGTATTTGCTGGTGGGAACAGAGTACCAAAGAAGCAAGAAGCCTAGCTCAGACAGATGTGTCTGGAAACCGCGCACCCAGCTATGCCCGTGAGAGATCAGTAGACCTTTTAAAGACAACCCACAATTATGTAAAAATAATGTCACAGATATCATGACCTCTTGTGCAACATAATTGTGGCCATATTTAAATAGTACAAGAAAAAATAAAAATGTATTGATATTGTATAGCAGAAATAAGGTAATTATTATATATTTACTGAATTTCCCACAAAATATCCATTCACTTTTTTGTTTTGGTTTCTGAGAAGAACATGTTATAGAGACTTGGAGTATTCATTTTCCAAAACTATTCTTCTTTTTCCTCTTCTTCCTCCTTTCTTTCCTTCTTTTCTCTTCTCTCTCTTCTCTCTCTCTCTCTCTCTCTCTCTCTCTCTCTCTCTCTCTCTCTCTCTCCTTCTCAGTGGTTCCTGCCCCTCTCCCTACCTAGAAATGTGGCTTGCCTAGAAGACTTCTTAAGGATGCTATTATTCTCCTTCCTTTTTTAGGAAGTCTGTACAACCCTTTGTGTGCAATGAAGATGTTCATAACATTTTGCCAATAAAAAAGCCTCCCTTAGTTCTGCAAATTCATGAAGGTTTCACTCTACCATTCACCTTATTGTTCTACCTCTTTGCTTGTTCTTTGTCAATATCTGCTGTGGAATCTTCTCATTTTTGACTGTCGATGGTCCTGCCCATTTGATGTGCACCTGCTTTGCATTCATTGCATTATGTGTCTAGATGCTCTTCACATTCTTTTGGCTTCAGCTTGCTTTTTTTTTTAATCCCCAGCACTAATATCTATTATAAGCTCAATACCCTTAATGGCTTTAGTCTACTGGATACATCTACATGTAAAAAATAGTATTAAATGACATGTTCAAAATTGTAGACTTTTCACACCATTTCCAACCCACAATCTGACCTCAACTTCAAACCTCCTTCCTTCCTATTTTCCATATTTCACTTTGTATTATACCCAAGGCCTGAAATTGACAGCCAAACACCAGATTTGGACCTTCCCTTGGTGAATCCAAGCAGTTCAATGTAGTCTTACTTCCACCTTCCTGTCTGGAATTGTTTGTTTTTCTCACTCATCAATTAACTCATTTATAAATACCACTTACTAAAATTCCCCTTCCTCAGGCTTGACCAAATATTTTCAAGCCATCACTCCACATTACCAGAAGTTTTTTTTTTTCTCCATGCAAATATTATCATGTCAGTTTGTACTGAAAATCATTTAGTGTCTTTTCACAAGGTTTGGGATAAGCACTATCCATCTGTAGATGACACATAAGCCCATTTACTTATTCAACTACATTTACCCTCACACCACTTCATACAATCCATTTCTGTAGACTTAGAGAATGTAACATGTACTTGACTTCATTAAGATTTTTGAGTGTGCTCAGAGTTACTTATTGCTGTTTGCTTTAAAATCCTCATCAGATGAATCCAATGTCTCTGTCATCTGTTTTTGTTTTTTTTTTTACCTGTTAATTATTTTTCTTGCTCAAATTGAGATTTTCCTAATCTTTGGTATAAGGAATGAGTTTTGGTTATATCGTGCACATCATGAATATCACAACATTCCAGAGCTTGTTTAAGCTCTGATTTTGGAAGGCTTGCTTCGCAGCTTGAAGACACTCCATTAGTACCGTGGGAAGGTCTATGTTCCAGTCACTCATACTCCTATCTGATGACTTGAGCTGAAGTTCCTCAATGAAGAAGGGCTGGGCTGAAATTTTGGCCCCCGCAAGTGTCCACACAGGACTCTGGATGAGAAGAGGAGGGGTCCCTCATCGTCACTTCCTACACCGTCACCTCCTAAATCGTTTGCATGTTTGGGTAGCTTAATATTGAAATCACTGATGTCTTGTGTTCTGCTTAGTTTTCTTTTAAGACTGTCCTTAAAAACCTTTTTAAAAGAGTAGCCTTTGAGGGTAGCTGGAAGGAAATGCAAACAGAGGAAAGAATTTGGAAGTAAAGTTCAGCAGAACTATTTCAAAAGATGACAAATTTGAATGGCTCTCAAAGGCTTCAGCCATGGAATTATTGGAAATGAATTGACTAAACTCAGAGATGGATATACTGTGGATTACTAGAACAAGCGAATTCTGGGGGGGGTCTCTCAGTTCAAAAAATTGATTATTCTTCTATGATATGATTCTTACTTCAGTGCAAATCATATCATTTCAGTAAAGGTCAGCTGAATGCCTTCTCTCTCTTCTCTGTCCCTTCTAAATTCTCTGGCAGGTTTGAAATGGTTTGTCTTCCTACACTGTAAAAATAACTAATGTTTACTGTAAAAAAATACAGTATATATATATTTATTCTTTTTATATAAAAATACTACTTTTGTATAGACAATTTGATGTTTCCCTCTATATTTAGGATAACAGTAAAAGATGTCCTAAGGGCCTGGACATTTTTCAAAAACTTAATAATGGCATAATATTTCATTGAGGCACTGATCAGTAACAAAATGAATCCTGCGTTGTTGAGAATTCCTTTTCACAACATTCTCATTATTTTAAATGATCTTAGGATGATGTTTCTTCTACAAAAATAGCAGTCACATTATCTTTTTAAATTGCACTTTCAGAATATAGGCCTATGATCCAGAAACACACACACATATATTAAAGTCAAAAAGTTAAATTTGGGAAATCTTGAGTCAATTTCTGTCACCATCACCATAGCTGGATGCCCATTTCATCTAAGTCCTCTAAGTACAAGTCATTCTGTTTTTATCAATATGAAAAATAAAAATTAGTTTTAATTTTTTCTTGTTTTTAATGATTAAGTACAGTGTGTGTGTATATATATATATGAATACACTTATGTAGATAAATGGATAGATAGAGAAATAAATAAATGGATAGATAAAGAAGGACACATAATGATACAGTATATTTCAAGAAAGGGAAGGATGTATTTGAAATTTCAGTAATATTTAAGCTATCTACATAAATCAAAGTTTAAAAATCTAATTGGCAAGTGATCTCTGCACAGTATCCATTGAGAAAAATTAGAAATGACCCATAAATATGAAAACATGACTCTCAATTTTACTAGCAATCAGGAAAATGAACACCAAAATAATAGTGAGACATCATTCCCCATTTTGGAATGAAATAAAGATGTCAGACACTATGGAAAACAAACAAATGAATGGAGTAACTGGAAGGGCTTGCAATGCGTATCTCCCAGGATATCACACCCTTACCGTGCAGTCTCACGCAATCATTAAGAAAACTTATTATATGATTCAACATCCAAAATGAATGTCTGAGTCAAAGTAACATTCTTGGGCACTTGTTCCTGTATTATAACAAAAAAAAAAAAGGAAGAGTATAGAAAAAGGCAAAAGAAAATATTGATAGTGGTAAATTCTGAAGAACAAAAAAGATCAGATGATAATAATAACAGAGAAAGGGGATAGTTTATCTGTCATATAATAACACACATATTACTTGATCTTAATCACATACACTCAAATGTTTAATTGGGGATTTAAGCTTTTTAATAAAAATATAAATTTTAGTGGTCTGGCTTGTGTGGCTTTAGTCTGACTGAATCATAACCAGTATAACTACTGTCACAGAAAAACACCTTAGGTAAAAACATCATTTTAAAATTTTTCTTCTGATAAAAAGATGTTTTTCTTCTACCTATTACAAAATCTATATTTAATTGGAAAAGAATAAAACATGAACCAGAAATCTTGCTTCTTCTTATTTTTCTTAACAGAAATGATCTGAAGCAGCTGAACTGTCAATAATAAATGGCTACCTTGAACCTTCAAATCATAAAGTTCTATGAATCTACGGTTATTGCTGCTGCTGTCCACTATGATTTTGATTTTCCTCTTTATTGGCACACTTAAGGTTGTACTTTTATAATCACATGAAATGAAACAAGGTTGTGTGACTTTAGGATTCATGATGTGGCTACAGTGGTGATATAAGCAAAGCTGTCTCCAAGAACCAGAGAGTGCTTCTGTGGTGGATTGAGTCTGCAGTGTCTCCCAAAAGCCTCATGCGCCACTGGGAATTGGGGCCTGGCTAGAAGGGGCAGATGCTCATGACTCGACCTGGAAGGACATGTGCTGGGTCAGCCCGTCCTCCCAGTCTTCTCTCTGTTCTGCCATACTGTGAAAATCTCTATCTCTGGGGCTCTGGCTCTGGACCTGGACCCAGTTCCAGCTCTGCCACGAGATTCCATTATTTTCCAACCACCCACCCATCATAGGACTGGGATCTTCTGAATTATGAACTAGAATAAATCTTTCCTCCCTTTCTTGTAGATGTCAGGTATTGAGTTACAGAAATGATAAGGCAACTAAGACACGAAGTGGCACCAGCGAAGTGAGGTCTTTGTTGTGACTTTACCTGAACATGCGGTTTGGAATGCTTTTGAGCAGGTTTGCAGGAGAAATTTGGAAAGGTTTGAGTATGCCATTTGGAAAAGTCTTGGAGTTCTCTGAGCTGAGCTTGTTGGGAGATCCTGGTCACAGCTCAGCAGACCACAATTCTGATAAAAGAGTGGCTTGGTAAGGCCGTGCTCAAGAAGTTTCAGATGGGAAGGAGGACTGACTTTATTGGCAAGTAGCCTAATAACCACTTGTGCTTTGCTCTGGCAGAAAGTTAGTCAGGATTCTGCCCTTGTCCAACAACTATGCTTTAAACTGAAATCAAAGGTGGTAGACTGTTACTCTGGTGAAGGAAACCTCAAGGCAGACTGATATTCAAACTTACATGGCTGCTGTTTGTCACTTTTAGCCAAAGCTATGGTGAAAGATGGAAAAGGTAGCAGAGGAAAATCATACAGAAGGTTTGCAGCACCAGGCCTAAATGGGCTGCAGCGTGGAGACCCAGACCACAGGAAAGTTAAAGAGATTAGCACTAAAAAGAAGCCAAACACTTACCATCAGAACCATGTTTTAGAAAGACGTTTTAAGGGAATCTCAAAAGTCTACATACCCCCACCATTCACCAGCCCAAGGGTGGACGGGCAAAAGACTTTGCCCTGAGAAGTGTACTCCAGGCCCAGAGATAAAAGTGTTTACCAAATATCAGCCACCAGGAACTCAACCATCTAAGAATTCAATGTCTTCCATAGCATTGTCCAAAGGGGTCAGGCTACTGTTCAAACCAGTGGCAAACCTTTGCAATGGCCCTGTGGTCCTGGCTTTTCAAGCTTGCAGAGTGCAAGAATTGTAGGTCCACGGAGGCTACAACTTAGATGTCAGAGGAAGGCCAGGCAGTGTGCCCCTGAGGGGGCAATGTAAGAAATTATAAAGGAGAAGCCAAAGATGTAGTGGGGAACCCAGGAATTTAGACAAGCCAAGAGCGTGGATCATCACTGAGGAAAGCTGCTGGTCACAGGCAGATTCAGCACAAAGCAGAGAAAATGGGGGTTGCGGGTCTTGTGTGGCTATGCCCCTAGAGAGCTCATATCTCGCCACAGTTTACCCCAGGTACTGGACATGGGGCTACAGGATTTAACCCTTCCCTGTTGGCTTTAGGAATTGTTTTGGTCCCATTGCCTTTTGTCCTTCTATTCCTCCCTTTTGGAACGGGAATGTTTATCCTGAGCCATTTTATGATGGAAGGGCTTAACTCTTTGGTTTTAATAGGGGCTGACAGTTGAGAGTTTGCCTTGAGTCTCAGAGGAGACTTTGGACTTGGACTCTTTACCAGTGCTTGAACGATTGGTACTTTGGCAACTCTTGGAAAAGGACTAAATGCATTTTGGGTAAGGAGACGACCATGAGTCTTTTGGGGACCAGGGCCTGAATATGATTGTCTGGATCTGGAGTATTCCCCTAAAATTTCATGTTCGATGGATATAGTGCTCCACTGGGAGGTGGGGCCTCCTGACTAACTTTCTGCCAGAGCAAAGCACAAAGTTGTAGCCTCCGTGGACCTACAATTCTTGCACTCTACAAGCTTGAAAAGCCAGGACCACAGGGCCATTGCAAAGGTTTGCCACTGGTTTGAACAGTAGCCTGACCCCTTTGGAAGGGGCAGATGCTTATGAACTGACCTGAAGGGGAATGTTCTGGCTCTGCCCTTCCCCCCCCACCCCCACCCCCCGACTTCACCCTGTTCTGCCATACTGTGAAAATTTGTCTCTGGCACTCCAGCTCTGGCCCCAGACCCAGCTCCAGCCCTGCTACATGATTTCACCATTTTCCAGCCACCCACCTGTGAAAGGACTGAGACCTTCTGAACTGTGAGCTGGAATAAATCTTCCCTTCTTAAAGTTGTGGATGTCAAGTACTGAGTTACAACAACAAGAAAGTGACCAACACAACTTCCAAACTTCCTTCACCCTGCCCCAAGGGCCAGGGACATTCCAAATGATGACTACACTGACAGTCTCTATTCTTAGTAAGAATGGATGACAAGGAACAAGTTCTGATGTAACCTAAGATAAAGAACCAGAAAGCTATAATCTAGGTTATCTTAAATAAGGAACATTGGGAGGTAGCTTATTTCTGAAATACAATCTATTTTGACTATTGAAAAAGTCTTATGATTCATTAATTTAGGAATATTTTTAATTTTAGTATTATTATTATATGTTATAATTTAAGAGGAATACATTCCAGAGCAAATGAAATAGAAATTACAACTAGTAGAAATTATAGTAACATTCGATAACTTTGAAAAGGACCAACACCATCAATTTCTAAATTGTCAAAACAGGCCTAAGGATCTTACTTAGAAAGGCCGCTGTTAAAAAGAAAGCTCTTAAAATTCCTTTGGGACTTATTCTTAATTTTCTGATTTTGTCTCACCTTTCCCTCTTTAATCTTTGCTAGATTACATTGAGTGTAACAGCTGGAACTCAGTCATTTCTTCTGTTCTTCTCCTCAGCCTCCCTTGAAGCTTCTCTTTCCTAATACTGACTTTAGCCTTGGGGTGCATATTTGGTCTATATACAGGACCAATTCAGTGGGTACAGGTGGGTAACTGAAAGGTTTTTAAAACATGGGGAGTCTAACATGCTCCACAATCTTTATCGCTATCAGAAGCGGCTGTGGTCTTAGCAGATGGTAACGTGATTCTCCATTCCCATTGAATTTGTAGTACCACTAACCTTAAACTTTCCTTTGGCTGAGAGCTAGAATGTGTTAAGTGGATATTTATTACTCAAATATTTAAAAGGTAATAAAGTTATGGCACTAAAAACTGCCTTTTTTAGAGAAGAAAATCCACAGCATTTAATTTGTGAAATTGGTTATCAGTTACAGAAAGTTGAATTAGTAATATTTAAAATATATTTCTTCACTCCTCTATTCCCTCTTACTATTAAGAAAAAAACAGTGGTTTAGTATTTTAAAGGAGTATCTTATACTATGAAACTCTTCCTAAAACTGCTTTATTTTACTTTGTTAAAATAATAGCTGAAAGCTTCCTCTAACAAACTTATTTAGTGTAATAATATTGTAACCTTCTCCTGCGATCTCAGTTATTGTCTTCTTTGCTTCTCATTTATTTAATCATACATAACTGAAAACTCTCAGGAATGTAACTAGCTGTATGATATGAGTCTATTTCTAAGCATTATGTTTTCATGTTTTGATGACTTCCTGTTGTTTTACTTAATTTCATGTCAGATAAAAACAAACAAAAAGAACATTTCAGGGTCCTCTTTACAATCTAAATAAACCCAAGGCCATCATGGTAGAGAGAATTCAAAGATGAAACCTAAGTTTGATTACCCAACCTCTAAAATAGTGATGTCTACATGAACTTTATAACATGAATTGAACAACTCATCATCTCAGAAGCAAACATCAGATTGCAATATCAATGCTATCAATTAGGATTTTTGTCCTCAAAAATATATATATTTAGAGACATATTCTACACTCTCAAAATGAGCACTGGCTTTCCATAACTCTGATTTAAAAAAAAAAAAAAAAAAAGCAATGTGGCTTTCCGTAACTCTGATAAAAAAAAAAAAAGCAAATATCTTGACAATGGTATAAACTAAGCATGATGAAAGCACCGTGATTTATAATGATAATTCAGGAGATGTGGTAAAAAATGTGTGCCTGCTCATATGAATGCGTAACAGTGAGAAGGCCTGGGCCTTGAGGTCATAAGAATAGATTTTATCTTTCAGACACGTCGTTTGTTAGTTACATGACTAAGCAAACTGACATATCTGGGCCTCCTCTCATCTACAAACAGTAGAATAAAAAAAACTTACAATATGTTTATTTATTATGAAAATGATTTTCATGTCCTTCTTGTTAAAAATGCTTATGTGTTTAACACAAAATCATTCGGCCTTCACAAAGACTTTATGAGTTAAGTATGGTAATAACATGCATGTACCCAGGAGGCAAATGGGCATGGGGGTTAAATAACTAGCCAGGGGCCACACACGGTGTTTGACAAACTGGGACCGATGTCAAGAAGTCAGGCCTTGTTTCTTAATCAGTACTCCTAGTGGACGGGTTACGGTGAGAGTACGCTGTGCTTTCCATGAACATAAACACAAGTCATTGATTCCTTTTGATGGTTTCGTCAGGTCATTACTTTTACTTGACGTATACACAAATGAGGAAACTAGAGAAATCATGAAGTATAGCTGTGTGGCAAGACGTAAGGAAGTCTCCTGTAACAGGAGGTCTCTTGCCAGGCGTGTTTTGTTGTTACTTTGGGTATTTTTTTTTTGGCCTCCTATTTTCAAATAATTGCTAACAATAATTTGACATCGAATATAGAAAGGAGGAAATACTTGAGAAATATCGAAGACTGAGAAAAAAATTACAGGAAAATGTGAAAAAAGAAAACGCAGCAATAACAGATACCAAAGGAACCAAGACCAGAACAAGAGTCACTGCACACGGCTGCTGGGAGCACCTGTGCAATACATGTGCCTGTAATTATCACAGTGTTCTACATCTCCATAGCTCAGTAGGCAAGGGGCCAGCCCCTTGTGGCTAGAAAAATGTCAATTAAAAGGGAATGAAAATGTTAAATTTAATTCTTCAGTCTCACTAATAACTCTGAAGTGCTTATTAATCGCAGTTGGCGAATACAACTGAGAAACTTCAGGTTATATTTTGTTTCTTTTAATTAAATAATTTAAATCGCCACCTGTAGCTAAGAGGAGATCACAGTTTTAGAGAATTTCAAGTCAGAGGAGTAGGTCCTTCGGGTCAAATACTAAAGAGAGGTCAAGGAAGGAAAGGACTTCAACATAAACTACTGAAGGGAAGGACAGACAGGTAAGGATGATGTGTGGGAGGGTGCTCTGGTTACAGTGACAAGCTCTGTGGCCCCTGAGGAGGATGGGGGAGTACGCGTGAGGAGAGGAACTGCAGCACAAACACAAGCCTGAAGGACTAGGGTGCACAAGAAGGGGGTTAGGGCATTCCAGCCTCTCCTTAGCTGGTGCAAGTCTCTCCCCTGTTTAATTATTAAAAGAGAAAGGTAAAGGTATCTACAGGGAGACGGACTGGAAGTCAATGGAAGGAAAAATTAAAGGAGTAGGCAAGCGAAACAACGTGAGAGGGCAAAGTTAGGGTTGTGTTTTGGCAGTGCAAGTGCATCCGGACCACTAATCCAAGCCACCTGTTTGGATTGGGAGCAAAAAGGAGCTGAGGTGTTAAGGACAAGCGCAATTCTCATCTCCAAAGCGTTGAGTACCCTGGTAAGGACCAGAAGAACAAGAAGTTTAGAGCAGGGAAATTCACTCCTTGGAAACAGATTTTAGGAAGAACCTGTGGAGAGCAATGTGAGTGTAAGACTTGAGACCCACACAGGAAAATGGGGCCACTTAGGATCAGTGGGCTGGCACAGAGAGTGATGTTAAAGAACCAAAACCTGCAGACGGGGGACCACTACAGGAACAAATTAAAAGGAACTGGAAGTAGGAGGAAGGGCAGTGACAAAAGTAAATAAACAAAACAGATTTTGTTAAGGATCTGTAGATGTGAAGCTTATGGTTTTCTTTAAGGGAATCAGAATAAAAATAAATGATTTTGAAGGAAAGCATTCAACATTAGTTGGTCATCAGTAATGTGGTAAGGTTTGAATTTGGCTTACATATATTCGATAATTTAATCCACACAAAACCCTTGAGGAGGACAACAGGATCTCCATTTTATAGAGAATAAATAGAATTCGGAGAGGTCAAACAACTTCCCAGAAAGCTTTTGATTAATCAAGGTAAACGTTGAGTGTATTTGCAGTTTTAAGTATCCAGGTGCTTGAGTGATACTTGTTTCCTAGAATCTCTAATTTTTGAGAAACTATGTAATAATTCATTAATGTCTCAGTGTTTATTTTTAAGTAAAAGCTTGCAAATGTGAATGAATAGAAATTAAAGTAATACATTCCTGACACATTAACACAAATAATAAAATGAGTCTCATGAGATAAATGGTCAGCCCTCAGCAAAACACAAAGATCAGCTTCAAAAACTACTATCAGGTGCACAGAGAAGGCCTGAAGCATTTTAAGAGGGCATCATGTTGCTTTATTCACACAGTGGCATCCCATTTTAATTGCAGATACTTGGCTTTGGGCAGTATCAACTGACTGTTCCAGGAAACCCTCCAAATTGGGTAATTGCTTACTTGGAGTGGCATAATAACCTTATGGTAATCTAATCACTAGGGACATTGTTTTTGTAGAAGTATTTGGAAAACACATCTCTCTGTAGGAAAGGCAATTATTTTAACAGAGAAATCTAAGAGAGAAGGAGGACAGGAAAGAGGAGAGAGAGAGATAGATAGAGAGAGAGAGAGAGAGAGAGAGAGAGAGAGAGAGAGAGAGAGAGATTATTTAATACTACTGATTCTTCCCACAAAAGTATGTATATACTCAGGGCCCATCACAACAGCTCTGGCCACAGACTGTCCAGTCTCTACCTGAAAGCACAGCCCAGACATCTGCAGGCTGCCAGGTCATCTCGAATTTAAAATGAGGGGATTGCTAATAGAGAGAAATGCAGCCAACAGGAAAAAGAATAGAAAGAAAGGCTTTCAGGAAATCAATACCTGTTATCTGAACCAAATCCACTGTCAATGGAGAGAAAAGGCATGAATGGATGATCTTAAAGATTCTCAAGTTGGGAGTCATGCCTGACAATAAATTCAAAGAAGAAGGTGAAGGCATCCTTTTATCTTGCTTTAATTGCATTCTAGATGAAAATGCAGAAAAAAACAGAGAACTAAAGTGAAAGAAAATAGAATTTAGTTAAATATGAAAAAGAACTATAATTAACTGAATGTAAAGATCATGAAATGAAAGATAAGATCAGAACATATTTTGATTTCAAAGGAGAAGTTTATTAAGATCAAATATAATGTTAATCAACCATGTAAAGTACATGTATTAAAGGAAAAGCAAACTTCATCAATCAGCCTTTTCAAGTTAAATCTTTGGACTTTCTTAGGACTAGGAATTCTTATTCAGCCAGCTCTGAAATAAGTCATAATGAGCTCAGAGGGCATCAAACTCTAAACCAGAGAAGATTCCTAGAAAACTATATCTCCAATCCAGATGTCCCCAAGGTCTCCAAGCAGAGACCCCTGAAGAAACCTCAGGATTGTCTAGAAAACCAAGAGAGGCGAAAAAAGAAAGACTCGCTTTCAATGGGCAACTAGTACTCATCAGAGGAAGCAGAAGATTCTTTAATGCTTTTAGCATTCAAACCTGATGATAGCAAAGAAGAAAGAAGGAGAGAGAGAGAGAGAGAGAGAGAGAGAGAGAGAGAGAGAGGGGTTGGAAAAAACAGCATCAGCAACACGCATAGAGGAGATAGGTAACTTGTTTCCATGGTGTTATCACACTCTAGTTATGGAGAAGTGGGAGGAGATGGGAGAAATAAACAAAGATCACCATGAATGTTCTACTTCAGATCTGAGAACTTTAGGGCTGAACATTTTTCTTGTTTTCCTATGTGTTTATCTTAGCTGTCCATTTCCTCCTCTGCAAAGTTATAACTCAGGCAGAATGACATGTTGCAATGTTCTGATGAAACCCTCCCTACTCCTGATGTATTCAGAAAACAGACACCACGTTCATTTACTCATTCCACACAGCCCCTTGAGATGTCCACAAAGAGATTATGAGTATAAGCTCCTAGTAAGGAGAAGGAATATAATCGATCACTTGGGAGGGTCTGAGGTCTTCCCTCCACCGAGCCTTATAAGTATTCTGTGAATGTTTCAAGTAAAATTATGGAATGGGGAAATACATAAGGAACATCAATATGTCTGGAATGTTTTACTGCTTAGAATAGGATCTATGCAAATGTGACAGAACATTAACATTTTACAGCTCGCTATCTAGCGTCCTGTAAGGTATTTTATTCAATCTTTAAATATTTCATAAAAAACACTATGAGAATTTACTCTTAATATTTATTAACTTTTGGAGAACAATTTCATAACAGCTAAAAATACATAATTATCTTTTGACTCAAAAATCTTCTAAAGATTCATCAGACGCAAGAAACATACATGAAATACATATACAGAGAGAAAAAGAAAGACAGAAAAAAATCTCTTTGGAATGCCGTATCCAAGACGAAGTATATCTGTGTATTTCAAGAAACAAAGAGAAACAATTTCAATGCCAATGTAAAAGCGATTTTTATATTCATTCAATATGTAAATATATTCTGTGTATGTGATAAATCATGGAATAAAAGAATGGAAAACTCACAGCTTACTGCATGAGGGAAAAGAAGCCAACAAGTTATGTGACCAGTATAATTCTATATACACTATCAACGAAAAGGGAGAGAAACCTTGAGAGCCAAGCAATGGCAAGCAGACAGAGACATTCTGGAAAAGGCTGACCATATACATCTATTTCTAAAGAATAGGTCATTGAAAAATAGACAAATGTATACGAGGCCTATAAAACTGAGTTGATTGCATTTTTCCAAAATCAATATTAGTCATCCTAATACACAGTGGTTACATAAAATTTTATCATTGGGAGGAGATAAGATATGGATATAAGTAATTCCTATGAATTCATTTTGTGACTTCCTGTGTATCCATGTTTATTTCAAAATAAAAATTAAAGTAAAAATGGAATGAAACTATACCAAATATACTAGAAAACCCACAAAGACTGTCTTTCAAATATTGAGTTATAGTTGATTTTCCAATTTTTTTGGATATACTAAGTTTGTCTAACTTAAGATAGTACTACCAGTGTATGTGAAAAAAAATGTCACAAGGCTAGATTTTAATCAGGATTATTTCTTAATAAAGAAAGGCCATAGCAATTAGTTCAAACCTAAATCTTCAAATATAGACCTGCTGTTTAAAAACTTGTCCTCTCTTAATTAAGCCACACAACGTCATCCCACTTCCCACTTCCACCTCTTACAAAAATTACATTATACACAGGCACAAACATACCACACACATTGTCCAAGATAAATTTAACTGGATTAATCACTGAATACAACTTAGAACATTAAACAAAATGATTAGCTAAAAAACATATATATTAGTCTTTTTTCTAATCTTATCCATAAAATTATTAGAGAGCAACATTAAACACTATATATTTGCTACTTCCACCAGTGCCACATCACAGATGAAACATTTTCCATTGACATGTTAATAGTCTGAAACTTGGATATAGTGCAGCCCACTTGATTATCCCAGAGGTCATTGTCTAGCTGGTTATTACCAAACCCATTATTTTCCTTTATTCTCTCTTTTCTACGCATCTTTTCTTCTCATTTCAGCTTCCTAGCACTTCCACCTAAAAATGAGAGGCCCTGCAGGAGGATAAAATTATAATTAATTGATTCTTTTATTTATTAAAAGGTTCTTCAATTGGAAAATGGCCACTGTTCACAAGAAAGGAAGCTGTGGGCCCTATGTTCACACTCCATCAGATAAAGGTAATTCAGAGTAAAGATATTATTGTAGGGAACAATGGGAACTGGAGGGATGGGGAGGGAGAGGGAGGGTAGAAAAGGAAGAGGGGTAGAATTTGTAATTTTGCCATGATACGTATGTGCACAAAATACTCACATTCAATGTAAATTTTATGTATTGCATTTATGCATATCGATAAAATGGGGAAAACATGCAAAGAACTTTATTATCTACAATTCATAAACTACTAACTAGATACTGAGTATCATTTGTGATTACTATTTTATTAAACAGGAAAATGCAAACTACAAAACTTTCAGACTCTGTGATGTCTTGATAGAGGATTCAGAGGTCATCTGGGGTTCTGAATGGATGGATAACTCAGGCGCTATCAAAATGCAATTTATATAGAAACCTAGAAACTAGCTTGAAGGGAAACAACATTAATAATTTTTTAGGAAAGTATCACTAAAGATTTTAGAATAAAATCCCCAGATACACTGGAAAAAAGGGTGAAATCAAATATATCATCTCCCCTTTCTTATAAGTTTACTATTAAAAAAGTGTGTAATAACTGCACCTGTATCTAAGGTCATTGGGAATATTCAAAGAGCTAAAGCCTACCGTAGGACCTGGCTTGGAGAAAGGGTTCAAGAATTAAACTGCTTCTGTCGTTACCCTTGTGGTTGTTGTCCTATTGTTATTATTACCACAACTGAGAGATAGTACATCAGCCGAAAAGAAGACAGCAGTTCAGTCACAAGTTACAGAACAACACATGCAAGTTTCCTTCTCAATTTACTACAGACTCTTGAAATGGCCCATGTCTTATTTTGTCTCACTTCTTAAACACGAAACAAAAGAGAAAAAGCATTTGAAGTTTAGCTTATTTATTCTTCTAGGTATGACAACATTGGGTTCAAAAAATACGAAAAGGGTGGGTGTAACTAAGTAGTAGAGTGCTTGGCCACTATGTGCAAGACTTCGAGCTGGATCTGAAGGAGACGGAAGCTGGTGAGGACAGAGAGAGAGAAAGAGAGAGAGTGAGAGAGTGAGAGAGAAAGAGAGGGAGAGAGAGAGTGAGAGAGAGATACAGGTCATTATTGGAGAAAAAGCTGGATGCAATGAGATTCCTGAGAAATCTGTCTCTGTGGTTAACAAATTCCATTTACCAAGCTCTATCCACCTGCAAATTTCTCTCTTCCATGGACAAAATAAATTAATATCAAGATGAAGGGTAATAAAAAGAGAACAAGAAATATTACATACATATAAATGTATTAAAAAGAAAATAAAGTCAGAAACTCTGACAGTTGCGGAAGTACTGCAACTCCAGTATTTTCTTTTACTGAAAGATTGGAGGAAAAAAAAGTTTAAATATTCATATTAAAATGAATTAATCAAGCTATTTATCACCATGTTCTCTAAAACACAACATTAAGGCATACTGCACACAATGAATAATGTAGTTGTTATAGATTTTCCTTAAGCCTGAAAATGAACATAGCATTTCTAAGGAGGAGATTAAAAATGTATTCTATAGTCCAGGACGCAGTAGTTGTCAACTAATTTAAAGTTTCTTTCCCATCATCTTTTAGAATGTTGTAAACAATAAAATATAAAAAAGTTTATTTTTCTAAATACATGTTATTTTATACCTCATATGAATATTTGCCAAATATTTCTGAGACATAAAATCAGATTTTTTAAAACTCTTCTTATATCATTTTTGTTTTAAAATATCAGACAATTATCAATTGCTTCAAGGGTGAGGGGCTAATAAAAGAAAGAAAACCTTAAATTAAGTGATTATTATTATTATAGATGTAACATAACATATTTAGGAGTACACATGTTAAATTCATATTACCAGCTGGGCAAGGTGACACATGCCTGGTATCCCAGAACTCGGAGAAAGAGGCAGGAGGACTGATGTGAGTTCAAGGCCAGCCTGAGCTACGTAGTGAGTCTAGTACTATGCTAACCTATAAAGTGTGACCCTGTCCCCCCAAAAAATTGTGAAATAAAATAAAACAAAATTAAATAAATTAATATTGTTTCAATTCAAACCCTATATCTGCCACCTATTTACTAGTTTTATAAATTTAAGCATGCCTCTTAAGATCTCTCTAACTCCATGCCCAAACCATTCAAGAAAATATAAACTGATCTGCTTACAAGATCGTTGCAAATACTAAAGAAGTTAAAGCAGCTACTCCCGTGCCTGGCTCCTATCACAAATGCTGCCAAGGTCAGCCTGTTTGATGACATGCCTGGCGCTCTTTGCACACAGTAACTTCAATCATTGTAACAGTCCCATAATGTTATCATTTCCTCCTCAATCAACAAGAAGAGGTTGGATGATGCTAAAGCAACAGTTGCCGTATCTCGGTAACTTGCATAAAGAGATGTCAATTTGTCACTCATCCTGCTCCCCTGGGGGCTGGTGGCTCTTGCTCAAGCATTGTAACTTTTGCTTTTTGGCTCATCACTCCAAATCGCTTCTATCCTACGTGGGCCTGCAGAAAAGTAATGGAACATAATTCAGTATTAAGGATTAAAGTTCTAGCAACTAAATGTTTCACAATGAAGGAACCAACCTCCCTCCCCTTAGCAAAAGCTGATCACACCACCAGGCCTCCCGGGTGCTCCAGAGACCACAGACAGTGGAGACACACAGTGATGCTCCTCATGGTCTGCATTTTAAAAATCTTCCATTCTGTAATTGATCGGAGCAAAGTATTGTTGAAAGCACGGAGTCAAGATTCTAAGCCAGAAATCAGTCTGTTCAAAACACTAAATGATGCTCGTTTTTTCTCCTACCCAACAAAAACAGTATATCTGACAAATTGCCGTTGCTAATAGAGGCGGACCTCCTTAGAAGTTAGACTGAGAGGGAAGAGTTGGGAGGTAGGTACAGTCCAGCATTTGTGGTTAAGAATGGTGCTGAACCCTCAATTGAGAATCAGGAAAAGTTCATATATGTAAGAAAAACCAGTGGAAGGACTGGAGTAAGTCTGGAATGGCTCAGTGGTTAAAGAGCTTGCACCGCAAGTGCTAAGTACCTGAGTTCAATTACCCAGCACCACATAATGCCTGGCGTGGTCACATATGCCTGCAATCCCAGCACTCAGGAGCCTGCGGCAGGAGGATTGCCATAAGTCCCAGGCCAGCCTGGGCTCCATAGTGAGTTCAGGACTAGCCAGGGCTGCAGAGCAAGACCCTGTCTCAAAAATAAATAAATAAATAAATAAATAAATAAATAAATAAATAAATAAATTTAAAGTGTGGAAGATTGCAGACAAAATCAACATAGTTCTAAGTGCCCATTTATTCATTGGCATAATGTTATTTAGCAAACGGTCAATCATACTATATATAATACTGCTTTTCTGTCCTTTCAATAATGAAAATAAATTAAAATGTATCTTATCAGAAACATTTTTTTGAGAGGAACAGGGAGTCACTTTGTAGTGTAGGCTGATCCTAAACTCAGTTTGTGTCCCAGGCTGCCCTGGAGCTCACAGCTGTCCTCCCGCCTCAGCCTCCTGATTACTGGGTTTACAACTGTGTACCACCGTGTCCAATGCTGGGGACATGGACTCTAGGCCTTTCATTTGCTAGGCTAACACTGACCACTGTACCATTCCTCCAGCCCCCTACTAAAATTTTTATAAATATCTTGTGTTTGATCACCTCTACAATAAAGATTGGGCAATATTTTTCCCCACTCTTCTGAACTGTCTTCTGTAAATTTCTTAAATTTATTTTTACTTCACCAACATAACCACTGAAGATAGATATCTTGAATGATCGCTTTTGGGCAGTATTACCATTCTACCATCCAACATAAGGAGAAGATATTTCTAGTATCCAAAATTAGCTTTATAATCCAAAAACCTTTTCTCTACTTAGGAAAATTAATTTCTAAATCAATAAAGCCTGCTATTAATCTAAAAGACATAATTAAATTGTATCCTCTCTAATTCAAATTTAGAATTAACAAGAACTTCAGAACTTCTATTTTTAACTACTTGATATTTTGAAATGAACCCTTTCCAACTCAAAAATCTTAAATTGTAGTTTTCTTAGACACAACAGATGTGGTAACCTCTCCTTTTACTCATTGTCCCTAAGCTCACTTGGCCAGAGCACTAGCAAAAGCAAATATAATTAATAACTATAATAAAACAAATTTCCTATCTGCACAGTTTATAGATAAAGGACTTGAGTTCTACATCCCATATACTTCTTAAAAACACAATTTAGAAAGATTATTACATTCATATATATTACTGCAAAGATTCATTTGCCTCCCACACATTTCTCTTGCAAATGTCACACCACAATGGAAAGCAATAATCTCCCCAGAGTGGCTGTTTATTGCTTATGAGAGTGGAAATTAGAAAAAGAAAAGAAAAGAAAAATAACTTCAACCAGTAGATTTCCCTTTTCTCCCCTCACCTAACAATATATGGCAGGAACAATGGAAAAGTCAGCCTCCTTCCAGGAGGCACCAAGAGTTCGAATTTTCCCTCAACACCTGGTAGTTGATCGGTCACAGCTGATTGAATTTCCATTGTTCATTGATTGTGCCGTTTGCCAGGCAATCCATCCTTGCTTATGTAATTGCAGCATTCCTGTAGTTCACTCTGTTCTGTCCTGAAGGCTCAGCAGCATGACAGGCTGATAAAATTAGACACGGTACAGCACCAACCTGCTGACCTTCAGAATACAAAATAAGGCCCATCTTTTAAAATTGGTCTTTCTTGATGAGGTTATTCTGAGGGAGGTTATTTCTAACAGGTGATTTTTCATGCTGACCCTGTACCTTCTGAACTATTTTTTATACTTATAAATGTAATCATTTGAAATTTTCAATACACCTGTACTGCACAGAGTGTTATGAATAAATTCATTTAATTTAGAGTTTGTCAAAGGGGATTCTTTATCTCTAGATAAAGCTCTTTGAGCTAGAATTAAACATAATTTTTAAGACACCTAATTATACTGCTTGCTTGAAAGATGCTAAAAGAGGGGGTGTAAAATGTTTCACCACAAAACTGATAGCTGTACAAGGCTTATGTCCATGGTAAACTGGATTTAACCACTCCGCAATGTGAATTTATATACACTTCAAAACATCATAGTATACATGATAAACACATGTTACCTATTATTTTTAACAAAAAATCTGACGAACATTTAACATAATCTTAATAAGTAAAAAAAATGAAAAGAAACAGACTACTTTCCTTGAATTTAATTTGCCAGAGAAGCAAAGCTCAGTAGGAGAATGAAATCACTCCCTGCTTAAATAAAATCCACATTACAGTTTTTACTTTTCTTTTTCCCTTTCCTTTAAAAAAAATAATCTGAAACTCACAGAAATATATAAAATACAAAATAGCTTTTTACCATATGAACTACCAGTATGATGCCCTACAGCCCAGTATAATTTAGTTTGCAACTATTGCAAATAATTATTTTTAAAAGAAACAATATAACCATCATATTCAGGAAATTAATGTGGATATGAAACAACCACCTAATCCTCCAGCCCCAGGCAAGGTATTTAACTGTCCCAAAAAATCAATTATAGCAAAATATCCAACTCAGAATAACATATTACCTCTAGTTTAAGTATCTTAATTTTCCTATAATCTATGAGAATTCTTCAGTCCAAAATCTACTTTAAGTGATTCAAAATTTGGTCCTGAGATTATCAAACAGTTGACTAGAAATTTGCAGGTAAGATTCTGGACTTAGAGCCAGGGTCATGGAAGTTATTATTACTAAGCTAGCTTGCCCTCTACTAACCAGTGTTGTGGCCTACATGTGCCTCAGCTTCATTCCCCTCATGTGACAAGGGTATGATGTTCTAACGTGGCAGCACTGGGGAGGACAAAATGACAAGGGGTAAGAAGCTTTCTTGTACAATTCATAGCCAGAGAGCATTCCACAAAAATTATTTCATCCCTTTCAACCATTTCTAGCTCACCAGAATCATTGCAAGATATAATAACATCACAAAGATTTGCTGGGTATCTCTTCTTATGTCTTTTAGATGTTTCTATCCAGTTTCTTTCTGAATTTGAGTGTGTGTGTGTGTGTGTGTGTGTGTATGTGAGAGAGAGAGAGAGAGAGAGAGAGAGAGAGAGAGAGAGATTACAAGAATTAGGAGTCCCTTGGAGTAGTTGATTTCAAAATAAGTAACACTGCCTTCATTTCTCTTGTACTGACTTTTTCACTCTGCCTCTTTTTCCAAAAGAGTAAAGAGGAGAAAGGAAGAGTGGGAAGAAACTATCTTTCCTCTTGCCCAAGTACTTCTCATGCTGTTCTCTCAACTCCCCTTCCTGTTATCAACAAACAAATCCACAGGATATGTTTTGCCTACCCCTTGTTCTCTCTGTAGTGCACAAAACTGGCTTCTCTCCTCATCTCTCCTTTGGCTTCCTCTTATTAAAAGGCACCAAGAATCTAAGGGACACAACTAACTTCTTTCAAGGCTTGACAGCCTCCAAATGTGTCCAAGCCCTGTCCACTGATGATTTTCACTATTTTTATCTATTCTCTCCATTTTACTCCATGACACTAAAATATCTTTCTCCTCCTTCTTTGAACAACTCTCCTCCATTCCCATAGATTGTTTTGTTCTTGGAGTTCTCTTCAAAGTTTAATCATTAAAATGCTGTTTGTTACTTTATCCTCTCTCTCCGCCCTGCCCCCACCTTCTTTTTCTCTCTTCAGCACTTATTAGGTTTTAACTATCATCTCTTTTGCAGCTTATACACCAATTTAAAATTCTATACCAAGCCGTATCCCAGTTGTCAGTCCAGTGTCTTTAATTTTCTAGTCAGTGCCTCCATTTAGACACAAATTCTCCCAGTTCTCAACACTTCTTCCTTCCTCTCCATCTCACGTCCAGGCAGTCAGTCTGGCTGCTTTCTGAGATTCCTGTCTTTCTTTCCCCCTGCTCTCACTCGGGTTAATTAGATACAGTATTCCATGTTATCGTGAACTAATATCTCCACCCTCTCTTATTGTGAAATCTGAGATCAAATTTAGTCTCTAGTACTATTTTCATCCCATTATACTCTTAACAAAAAATTTCCATAGACCACCACAGCTTTAGTAGGTGCTGTAAACAAAAGTCTTCATAGTGACTACAGCAAGTGACCAAAGCTAACAGACCCTGAGACAGTGGTGTGAACTGTGGATACCAAACAGGCACATGCACCATCTGGGACAGCATTTTCTGAGTATTAGCCAAGCATTGCCTGCTGAAATTGTCACCTATTATTGATAGATCATGAGTGTGCATATGTGAGTCTGTGTGAACATGTGTGCAAGTGTGTTTGTATACCTGAAAAAAGATTAAAAGATATTAAATGTCATGTCAATATTATATTTCAGATGAAATAGACAAATATTTCTGTATTGATAATTACCTTAAGAAAATAAAAACTGCACATTGGTCAACCAAAGTCTATTTGCAGGCTTTAAACCAGGCTGTGATTTGCAGTTTACAAAGTCAATCCAAATGCATGACTTGCAGTCTATCTAAACTATTCTCCAACTATCTTCTGAAATCAAGTACCAGTAACTTGGAAAAACTATTACATGCCAGTGGTTTACTATAACTATCTTCCAAGGACAACTGGTTCTTTCTTATCTCTGCCTTTGTCCTGTTTTTTCTCCATAGAGGAATTCTTTCTGATCTCTTCTGTAAGACTCAGTTCAGCAGGACATGGGAGCACCTGCTGTAATTTCAGCATTTTTGGAGGCTTAGAGAGAAGTATCACAAGTTCAAGTCCTGTAAGAACTTTTCTCAAAATTAAAAATAGAAATAACTGTAGATATATCTCAATGTGAATGTTCAATCCACAGTATAAGAAAAAGAAGAGTTCTGTTCATCTGCTATCATTCTCCTAAAATGCCTCTTGGACCAGACAAACCCATGAGAAGATCTTTTCCATCTCTACGAGCACTCACACTTAGTATTGTGTCAGGTACAGCATTAGATATTTTAAAAGCTTCACCCACCCCACTTACTCCTTAGAGATTGATGCTAGCATTACTCTCACTGGATAAATAAACTCTCAAAAGCTTCCTTAAGGAAACAGGAAAAGCCTAAATTGAACTAAACCTGTCTTGTACTAATGAAGAAGAATGAAAAAAAAAAATCATGTTAGGATCATTCATTATGTGACAGGTATTAAATGCCAGCAAAAACAAAACAAAATCCTTAGGAAGACTCACCATGTGGCTATTTCATTCTTTCAGTTGATACTTTTTCTGTCATTTCTTAAGCCTCAAGCACATAAGCCTTGGGCCCACCTCTCGGAGTCGGGGGCACTTCGGAGCCCATGGCCCTTGCCTGGGCCACTGCTCTTTCCTGGGATGTTTTGCTCCCTTTCCCACCAATCTCTATTCATCTTGATATTGATTAAAGCATAGTTTCATCAACATTCCTTTTATAACCCTTCTTTTATAACACTGTGTAATGATACCCACTAACCACTGTATTTTATAACATCGACTATAACTCTAGTTGTGTAATGATTAATTTAATGCATGGCTGTCCCTGCTATTCTAACATGAATTTCCTCACTGTCTCTCTCACCATTTTCTTTGCAGTATACACACAGTGAGTCAAGGATTTATAGTTATTAATTCTTTTAAGGAATTTTTTAAAAGAGTTGGAAGCAAAAGGTGGTGTATGATGAAAATGTATACTATTCCTACTATAGAAATATTAGCCAAGGATTATGAAATCCTCTACTTCATAATCAACATTCAGGTTTTTTTTTTCAGTTTATAGACATTGTGAATGTTCATCGAACTCTAAAATCAAAAGGTAGGTAAGAATTTTTTATTTTGAGACAGGGTCTCGCTCTGTAGTTGGGGCCGGTCCTGAACTCACCGTGGAGACCAGGCTGGCCTTGGACTCCTGGCAATCCTCCTGTTTCAGCCTCCTGAGTTCTGGGATTACAGTCATGCAATACCACTTCAGGCTCATGTGGTGCTGTGGGATCAAACTCTATTACCTAGTGCTTGCTAGGCAAGTGCTTAAACCGCTGAGCCATTCCTCCAGCCCCGGTATGTAAGAATTTTAACATTGGGTGTTGTTTAAATAGAAATAGACTAGAATGGACTGCAATGTTCTCACAGAATGGGTAAATTGACGATCCAGAAACAACTACAATGTTTAATTTAAAAAGTGAATTTCTTATTCTTTAGAAAATTGGCAGCTTGATTTCAATTTCAGAATAGGTAAAAGAAAGCTTAATTTACCATGAGAAAGCACCAAAAATATCCACAGTGCTGTTCCAGTATTAGTGAAATTATTAGGATTTCTCTGCTTCTCTGAAGATTATGCATCTTCACTGCAGTCCAACAGGGACTTTATTACTTAAAAAAAAAAAGGTGTCAACAACATAAATTAACAATTAACTGTAAGGTCAGGTGACTCTTTACACACTTGAAGGACCTACATGTAATTAGGATTTTTGTCCTCAGAAATCTCAGAAAGTACAGTGCTGGAAATGTATTTTACAATCATTTATGGCAATGAAAATTTCCTTCCATATATCATCTATAAGTTTCCTTGTTCATACCATTATGAGCAGAAAATATTAGATTGCTTATGTCATTATGAAAACAAATATGTGTTACTCTTTATGCGCGAGAGCTTTTGATCAGTCTGTGTGCTCTGAAGAGAGTTTACTTTCATGAAAAATGGAAATGAACTTATGAGGAGGAAGGAAGATCCTACTTGCTTCTGGATAGTAAAAGAGCACCAGAGACTGACTGTGTATGTGCCAGTTCCAGCTGGGAGAGACCTATTAATTGTAGCAGTCTTTCCTCATTTTGCTTAAGGACTTGGCTGTCACAAGCCCCTTCCACTGGTCTCAGCTTCAAAGAAAATAAGTAAAGATGCTGCACACCAAATTGTGAATCCCAAAGGCAGAGAGCAGTGAAACTCAACAAACCTGCATTTTCTGTTACTTCTCTATTATCTTTAAAATTGTATGTGCCAACTCTGCCCTAAACCTGATGGATATAGAAACCAAGAAAAATTTTAAAAGGACATCCACCCTGTCCTTGAGCTTGGTCTTTGAGAAAACAAAGGATGAGTCAGTAATACTTGTAATTACGTGTCAGTCCCACCAATAAATTCACTGAAATCATATACTGAATGAAGTTTAAAGTTAGCAACCCACCTCTGCCCTCCTGCCCTATTCTGCTCTACCAAACAAAACTCTGGCTAAGATAGAGCCACCCTGCTGAGACAAACTCAGGTTTGAAATATTATCACTTATTCGCTTTGATCTTCTCAGCTACCATGAAACAGGTGAGGCCTCATGATTCTAAGAATGAAAAAGATGAATAATTCACGTACAGTATTATCAAATGTTGGTGTCCTGAGATGTAATAAATCTTATGAAATATAAGGACCCTTTTACAAAAATTCTCATTAAAGACAATATATATATATATATATACAATTTTAGAACATCTAGACAACTAATTAGAATTTATAAAGAAAAAAATATCAATGTATTAGAAAGGAAAGCTCCAGATATTAAGCATTCATTTACTGGACACTGACTTCTATTTTCTTTGCCTTTCCTTGGGCCTTTGTTGTCTCACCCCCACCCCCCATCCCCAGCCCTGGGAATGGTTCCAATCTGTCTTTCCCCTCCATCACTACTGCCTTACGTATGGCCCTCACTGGTTTTCACTTAGAAAACTACAGTAGTTGCTTTTTTTCTTCATTTGTCTTTTTTGCTGTTGGGTGTTCTTGAGAAAAATTCTCTTTATGGAATCCAAGATGGACATGAACTTCCCATATATGGCAAGATCTCCTCAAAATCATGCAATTCCTGACTGATCCTACTGAACCCTGGAATAATAGACATGAGCCACCACTCCAGGTTACCAAATTGACTTAACTGAAATCTCTGCTTTATGGTAAAGATGATCACACAATATAATCACAGAATCACATTTTATGACAGGCACATGAGCACTAAGCTCTCAGAAGAAAGCAAGGAGGCCATCCACTCTTACAAGAGACAACAGTCTCTAGGTTCGATCTGAGGAATGCCAGGACTATTTCCTGTTCCTAAAATGATTGTGGCGTGAAAATGCAAAGATATCCATTTTTCCTCTAACAGTCAACTGGTCTACAGTATAAGACAAGTTCTTAATCTTTTGTGTAGTTATTCCTTAAACTAGTAATTTGCGTTTGAGAAAAACCAAAGACTAAGGAATGGAGTAACTGTGAGAGGTAGAAGACAAGCTCAGGGTAGCCTGGCCTTTAGTCTATATTGCTAATCTTTTCCTTTCTTTTCTTTTCTTTTCTTTTCTTTTCTTTTCTTTTCTTTTCTTTCTTTCTTTCTTCCTTCCTTCCTTTCTGTCTGTCTGTCTGTCTGTCTTATTTTTTTTTGGGGGGGGGGAACAAGATCCCACTCTTTAGTCCAGGATGGTCCTGAACTCAGTAAGGAGCCCAGGCTGGCCTTGCACTCAAGGCCTGTCTCAGCATCGCCAGTGCTAGGGTTATAAACACGGGCCATCATGCTCAGCTTGCATGGTGCTGGGGGGAAGGGGACCCAGGGCCTTGCGTCTGCGAGGTGAGCACTCTAAGGGCCCTGCGATTCTAAGGGCACTGGTACTCTTTGGGTCTCAGCAGGCCGAGGCTGTGTGTTGTACTCCTAGGGTCTGACTCACTGTCGGGGCACATAAAAGAGGATCAATCAAATAATCCCGAAAAACAAATTGAAATGGCGAGGCAAAGCACATCATGTAAACACTACACAAAACACACTAGAGAACACGGCAGGTAAGAACACAGAACAGGCAGGCTCTAGGACATTCCATTCCAACTCCCTGCTCTTGCCAGGGAGGCATTGGCCAAATGCAAAGTTGACCCTGTCATTCCCCTCATCTCATTGATGAGCAGTGTTTTTCATTCTTTTTAATTTTTCTTTTTTGTTTCGAACTTTTGTAGACAATATGGCTTCCCAATGGCTAGCAGAAAGCAGGGATCACACCTTAGAGGACAGGAACATAGAAGCCACACCTGAGTTTCTCACCAACAGCATGTCTCTCTCTCAGTAACCTAACAAGTTTGCCATCTCATTCACACAGTAGCTTATTTATTGTTTTAGCAATATTTGAGAAAAAAAGCAGCAACGCTCATAACTACATAAAACAGCCGCCTCAGGAAAGAAATTCTGTTCCTTCCATGACTCCTCACGTCTCTTGTCCTCTGTCTACATTCCTTCTGGGCACTCCATATGGCACCTTTATAAACAGAACGCGCTTACTACCCATCCAGCCCCCCTGCTGACACCTTCTATAAATCCCTGCCCAATCCGGCCGGCCCCTGACTCCAGCACAGTACATGCAGTCACAAAGCCCATCGCACACCCAACCCCTGAATTTGATAACTAGCCCCTCGTGGACTTGGAGAAGATAGCCATTCTTTCAGCCCCCACCCAGTTCTGATTCTATGGCAGTCTTTCCCGGACCCCATCCTCCCCTCAGTGGAGGGGGGGGGCGACTTGGTGACAATCCCCTGGTTATGACATTGCGTTTTTTGCACTGTGCTGCATCCCCTCCTAAACCGCATGGTCCGTGGAAGCAGGCCTTTGTTTCGGTCGCCTCAGAACACCCCAGAGCCAAGCAGAGCACTGGCTCGTGGGAAACTCGGATCCCATGAAATTATGAAGCACCTCAGTAAGAGAAGGCCAAAGAGCTGATTGAGAGACTGCAATCAGCCACAGATTGCAAGGTTCGCAAAATCCCTAATGTCTACATCCATATTCTTTCTTGCCAGAATTCCAGATTCCAGACCTCATGGACGGCAAGCCCTTGGCGCGCTGGAGGATGGGAGGCACCAGAATTGGCCTAGAAGTCACTCACCAGCTAGTAGAAGGCGGGTGTTTGTTCTCTAGCGTTTTAGTCCAGGGCTTGTACCAGCTGATCTGCTCAGCTACTTTGCCCCAGAACCTCTCCGGGTCCGCCACCGAGGCGGCGAAATGCGTCTTGTATTCGCCACCGCCACCTGAGGTCGGCGCCCAGCAGCTTCGGACCCCCAGACCTCCCCGTGGGCTCGGGGCCACCCAAGCCCTGCGGGCCGCACCGGCTCCTCGGGCTGGAGAGGACCCGGGAAGGGACCCCCCGAGCCCCCCAGCACCGGTGACTTTGCGACATTGCAGCCAAGAAGGCTTCATGACCGCCGGCTGCCCCGCACTCTCCCAGGCTGTGCCACCCGTGGACCCGAGTGGACCCGAGAGCGCGCGCTAGGCAACAGACCCTCCCCGAGAGAGCTGGCGGGAGGCGGGGGCTAATTCCGAAAGAGTGTCCGGAGCTCAGAAGTTTGGAAGTCACACTAAAGTCGCTGGGAAAAACCGACCTGGAGCCACTAGAAAGGCAACAGGCTGGAGTGGGGCCCCGAGGTGGGGGTGGGGTGTTGCTGGAGAGGAGGGTCACCTCGTGGTCGCGGGAGTTGAATTGCACTGCCCCGAGAAATTCTACGCGCGAAAGAGTTTCCCCGCCCACGGCTTTACTGGGCAAATCACCCTCAAAGAGCAGAAGGTCCTCCCGACTTCCACACACAAGTCCGCCCAGTACAAGGCCAAAACACCCAACTTGCTAGCAATTTGCAGACAAGTTGGTTGTGCAGCGTCTGTGTTTTAAATCGCCGCTGGTGGACGCATGGTTTCTGTCCTACGCCAGAATCCACAACCCAGGGCACAGAAGCAAGACCCTGATATATTATTTTTACTTATTCGTTTATTGACGACTGAAAATTCAGCCCAGATCTTGGTAACTGTAAACAGCAAGCGGCTCCAGGGCAATGATTCCTCCAGGATTTCCCAGCAGCTGAGAGGTGGGAGGAGCGGAAGGAGGTTGGGCCGGCCAAATTGGGAAGTGCTGGAGGGGTGATTGACAGGCGTTAGGAAGGGCGACCCAACTGGGATGGGGATTCACCTGCAGGCTGGACTCTGCAGGATCTAGAGGCGCCGCTGGGAGGACTTCTGTTCCCTCCCTTCTGATTTACACACTGAGAGTTTCTGTGGTCTTTCTTTTCCAACGACAAAACAAAGCAAAACAAAACATGGTTATGAAATGTCTTTGTTGGGTGGTGAAAATGTCCTAAAACTGATGGTGGTGGTGGCACGCAACACTGCGACCAAACTGAACAACATTGGAAGGTGCCCTTTCAAGTAGTGAATTGAGTGACAGGTGAATTATATTTCAATAAGGCGGTTTCAAAGCAGAACAAAAGAAAGCAGAGAAAAGATGAGATGAACCTAGAGGGGAAAAAAAAAAAATGAAGCTGGGAAGATTAGAAGAGAAAGGCAGTGTAAGTGACTATATGGATTTAATATTTTTCAAGCTCTTCTGTTTTTCATGCTTTAATGAAATTCAGATGAAGTCTTTGTCTTAATATTATGCCAAACACATTCTGTCTTGGTGTGGCAATATTTGCAGTTTTAAATATAAAGATATGTATTCCCAAATCTGAGGTGAGAAATAGTGAAATGTCCCTGACCCTGGAAAGGATCATAACTTGAGAAGCTGTAAACAAAATGATTCTGCAGGAAGAGAATAATGTGGTCAGAATGGCTAAACAGAAACAGGAGTAAATCCAATCCAAAATAGAAAAAAAAACAAAATTGCACAACCACTGTAGTTCCCTGTTGTCTAAGAAGGAAGCCACCACACTGTTCTCTGACACCTACTTTATTTTTCCCAAAGTTCTCAAATCAAGTCATGGCTAATGGCAAAAGAATCCCCCAGCACTGCTACCATTTTTTTTTTTTTTTAATTGAGCCCAGGTTCTTCACACTGAGCTACATCACCCGCCCATTTTTTACTTTTGATTTTGAGACGGGTCTCACTAAGTCATTAAATTGCATGTGCTGGGATGGAATTTGCTATCCTCCAGCCTCTTGTCCCCAGAGTGCTGGGATTACAGGCCTGTTACTGCCACAGGGAGGCCACCACCGTGACCAAGTAACCCCTGAGCCCCCTCTTTTGTTCCATTGATCACTGAAAGCTGCTCTTGGTAAAAATGTTCCACTGACCCTAAATGGTCCCTCCCCATATTCTACATGTACTTGAGTCACTCATTTAACAAATGCTTGAGCACCCACATTATGCAAGGCAGAGATAGGAAAGAAGACGAGGCTGTTAGTGATTGGCTCCTTGCAAGTGTACACACTGTGCTCAGTGCTTCTAAAAAGAAGGACAGTTCCTGTCATTCTCAGAAGAGTACCGAGAAATGCAGACTCTAATCCTGATGTTTACAAATGGAACTTAGAGAGGTTAATTTTTTTCCAGGGCACAAAGCTACCAAGTAAAACAGTCAGGGCTAACATGTTGTAGATGCTCAGTGCTTCAGAGCCAGGGTGCCTTGTTTTACCTGTGAGCCATGACACTGGACATCCTGGCCTCTGTGGGACGTTTTACCCAAGTCCTGTCATTCCAGCATTGCACATTAATAACCTATTTCTGTGTGACAACTTGCATAAGTTAAGGAATCTGATTCCAGAAATCTTGATGATCAATTTGAAAAACATTTTAGACTTTAAATAAAACATGATAAATTGAATACCCATGTCTGTATCTGTTCTCCTCCCCTGGGAAACTCAACTGAAGGAGGATTAAAGAGTGCAGGAGTGATGATAAAAACCAACAAGGACAAAGAGAACTGTGAAAACATGAATAACAAATGGCAGAAGGGATAAAAGAGAGTCCATGGTACTTGACTTAAAGGGGAGAGGAGTCTGAATGTAACAGTTCATGGAGAGGAAAACGAATTTCCTCCCCAGAATACAAAGCACCAATGAAAAGACTGTATGGGGCTGTTAAAGCCTCATGTTGCCAAATGAAACCACATGCACTGGACCCATAGCAGATCATCTTCTTGTTGTTTCAGTGTTTCATTATTGTACAAAACAATGTTTCGCTTAGCTCCCTTTTAGGCCGCGGAAGAGCATGGCTGAATAGTCAGTCCAGCAAAGACAAGAGGTCTGGGTTGGAGAGATTAATGGGTACATAATCCAGCAGGAGACAGTGGTAAAGATAGAACATTGCAGTACAGCAGGCCAGGCAGGGAGGCTTATTGAGTAGACAGGTCCAATGCAGGTCAGGGCCTTGGGGTCAAGTGTTGACTTGACGTCACTGAAAGCTTATTGACTGACCATTGAGCATATGAAAAGTTGAAAATCATTAGCTATTGAGTTTCATTTTGAATCTTACTACTGAGACTGGGTGCTATAATATCTGTGTCTGTAACCTAAGTCTAACAATTTTACTTTATAGTATTGTTGTAAGATTTAAATATGTGTAAATTGCTTAGTGCCAGAGCTATAGCAAGCTAAGGTAATACATAAGAGCCCAGGAGAAAATAATCAGTCCTCCAAAAACATCACTCCCATCTCCAGTTTTATCAATTTGTCAAAAGCTTTACATTTAGAAGACTTCAAATGAAATTATTTTAATTTCGGCATGCATGCAAAGCTTATGCTAATTCAAAAAATAAAACTATATTTTAATTTAAGAGAAAGGATAGTCACAATCCAATCAGTGTTTAAGCCTGATAAAACTCTATACCTTAAGTGTATATTACTTATTTTACAGTATGTGAGTGATATTCTAATTAATGTACTAGTCAAGATGATATTTTAAATACCTTATGCAAAGACTCATTGATGATATTCAAGCAAAGGTTTCGATAGGGGGAAAAACAACAAATAGAAAAATTCAGAGAAAGAAACATGGAAGATATGAAAAGGTGTAAAGAGGTGCTCACAAAAATATAAAGGAATGGGAGGAAAAATGGAGTCAGATAGACACTGTCCAAGCAGAAGATGCTGGAAAGTAGAAAGAAGAGGGCAGATCATTCAGTTTTCTGACTTTTACATTTTTTGGCCAAGATTAGCCTGTACTAGTAAAGAGAGAGAGAGGAGAGAGAAAGAGAAAGACACAGAGACACAGAGACAGACAGAGATTCATTTAAAAATACACAATGTTAAAATAATTATTTTTTTTTCTGGCCACCTATCTGCTGGCCACATAGTTCATATTTTAACTAAATTGGTTAATAATCAGATGTCTACCTATGAGTAAGTATGAGATATACCAGAGGCTTTGCTTCTGACTCCTACATTTCTTGTTTATCGAATATTACAAAATCTTGGCAAGTGTTAATGTTTGTACAAAACTTTTATCTATGCAGCAGGTACACGCTGAGCAGAAATCCGAGGCTATAAGAACACTGTAGATTTATTCTGATATAGTGAAATATTTCTGGAAAATATGCTGGTTATTATGGCTTAATCATGGTTTGAAAGCTTCTAAGATGAAATAATATCTGCAATACATCATAAATTCCAATTTAAAAAATTTCTTCTTTACTCTGTCATAATAAGGATCAGCACAAAAAGGGAGATGAAAGAATTATTTTGAAACATTTAATACTCCAGTGGATGGAAGACACTCAACAACTTCAGTTTACTTTTTCAGCCAATTAAAATAAGATTTGAAAATCATTCACAAGCATTTTTAAATTACTTTCTAAAAACATAAATAAATAAAAATTATATTTGGCTGAGAAAAGTATTTAATAGCTTGTATTTAAAAAAAAAAGCCTTGAATGACGCAACCTAAATAGTCCTTGTCATTTTTTTTTCAAGCTATTGGGTTTTTATGTTTGTTTTCTTTCCTTTTATTTATTTTCTTTTTTTTTTTCTGACTTAGAGGTTTATCTTTGAAAAAAAAAAAGGGCGGGGGGGGGGGGGGGGGGGGGGGGGGGGTGGCGATTGATTCTCCCAGCCCGGCCTCTAATATCAATGCTGTGGAAGTCTGAGACAGGGAGATTGCAAATTCGAATCCAGCCCGGGAAATTCATTGATAACAGTTTAAGGAGACCGTCTCAAATTAAAAAAAAAAAAAAAATGGACTGGGGATATAGTTAATACAGAAGCTCCAAATTCAATTCTTGGTGCCCCCCAAACTAAATAAATGTCAATAAAATTATAAAAGTCAGTAAAGACGACATATTTTAGTCAAATCACCAAAATCTCAGAGAGATCATTTTAAGTCTGCATACCTGAACAATTACATTGTTTTCATTTCACACTCCCAAACTAAAACCTCTGTGTGGTACTCAAGCACTTATAATATTTAAAATATATAAGAAATCATCTTATTATTGTAACAAATGATGAAAAAAGAAGGAACTATCCTTTGTCATAATTTCAACAATATACTATAGATTCCATAACAATAAGTTAGGTTGCCAATTTTTATTTTTCTGAGTATATATTCATATCTGTTGGCAGTAAAGTCAGTGACTATGAAGTTAAAGTAGGAAATAAAAGTTAACAGTTTACCAAAACAAAAGCTGTTCTTTTTTAAACAAGAAATTGGGCGACATTTTTTGTGCTTTAAGAGAACACAGAGATTTCATCTAAACTATGTTTCAGATAGAAGGAAATACAGAAAGAAATGAATTAGGCTGACCTTGAACACACAAAGAGCCTCCTGAGTGCTGGGATTACAGCAAGCAGCACAACACATGGCTTATGTGATGCAGGGGAATTGAATCCAGGGCCTTACTTGTGCAAGGTAAAGGCTTTACCCACTGAGTCATGGCCCCAGCCCTGGTCGTCTTTTCTTATCATTTTTTTATGACTATGCATCTCAACATGACACTGTAACACTGCTGGCACGGTGAGTGTCCTTTCTACTGAGATCTCTTTCTTATATCTCTGTCACAATACCAAGAGAAAGTACAAAGATTTTTCGATAATGATTTTAATGCTTATACCTTCAAAACTTTTTAAAGTGTATTTTGTGAAATGATTAAGTTTGCTTTTTTCTTATTAGCATTTTTTAAAGTATATGCTATTGCTATTTTTTGGGGTGCACTTATGTAATAGCCTACGAATTCAGTGCTTTGCCTGCAGGTTTTCTTAGTCCTATCGCTAATCAGCAAGTGTTTACTGAGTGCCTTTCACTGCGCTCAGCAGGATCCCAGGAACAAAAGGAACTTTTTTTCCTTAAAGACTAAGAATCTATCTCTGTACTTAGGATGATCACACTTTAGGCAGGAAGACAGTAAGTCAACAATGGCCATCCAGTCTGTTGGGCTTTTAGAGGCAGAAAAAACAATAGTGAGAGACCAAATAAGAAATGGAAAAATATGTGCTCAAAGAAATTGTAATCGTTCTAACCCATAATCACTCGTATCATTCTCTTTCCTGAAGTCTGCCAATGTTTTCCCTTTCCCTAGAGTGTAAAAGTCCAAAGCCAGCAGCACAGACCTGCAATTTTCACTTGCTATACATACTGCTTCCCTAGAGGGCCTTGAAAAGCAGCAGTATGTAATTATTTATGGCTATTTAATAAATTATCCTATAACCCAGAAGCTTAAAATAACAAACACTTATTCTCTCATTATTAGCTTCTGTGGATCTGAAGAGCTTACATAGACGGTTCCAAATTTTGTGAGACGATCGTTGGGTTGTTAGCCACAACGAGAACCTAAACACCAAGGGGAATAGAGTTCTGCGCTCATTCATATGGCTGTTAACAGAAGGTTTCAGTTGAGAGGACATGGTAGATGACTCTCCTTAGAGTGAAATGAGTGATAAGTGATAATGGGGGTGGGGAGCAAAAAGAGAGAAAGAAAAATGTGAGAGAGAAAGAGACAGAGAGAGAGTGCACAATCATTTACAAGCCAGCCTCAGAAGGAACTATGCACAGCCTCTGCTTTAGGCAACTTTTTGCACATATCAATCCCGGTACGAGGCAGAAGCAAACTACCCGATGGTGTGTGAACCAGGAGAGCCTGGGTGAATGGATCGGAGATTCGCTACCAAACGTGTCTGCCTGACCATAAGGACTATGGATTGCTACAAGCATGGGCAAAAACCTGCAATATTAAAGCCTTGTATAAGAAATAATTGTCCCCGACCCCATTAAAACCCTAAGTAACACATCAGGACATCCAATTCGATGCTTTGTGTATGCTACTTCTTTCCACATCGTGAGCCTGTACTTGTGCTCAAGCTGTTCCTAACTTCTAGAAAACTCCTACAAAATCCCATTCTTCTGGGTACCACAATTTTTTGGACTGCAGTGACTTTCTTGCCTTGGTAAATTTTCGGGATGTAGTTCAGATATCTTCCCTTGAGGATTTAGTTCAAATATCTTCCTTTGAGAACTTATTTCAAGTATCTTTTCTTGGACCTCATTAGACAGAATGAGCCCTGCTTTTTCTGACCCATTCAGGCCTTCATTACAACACTTGTAACACTGATATAATTACTCTTTTAGAAATCTCTTCACTCAGAAGACAGTCACTGAAGGATGATGCTGTGTAATCTTAGTTTAACATCAATATCTCCACACTTTATACAGTTCTAGCATATATAAAACACTTAATACAATTTACTCAAACTTTAAATTAATAATCAAACTAGTGCTGCATTGTCTCTACCTGTGTGCATGTATGCCTAAGACGTCATTTAAAGGTGCATTGCAAAACACAAAAATATAAAAACACTGACTCAAATGTTTTATTCTAAATGATTGATTATCCAGGGAGTGGTTTATTCAATATTTTTCCTGTTGAAATTCAAACTCATCTTGTGCCATGGTTTAAATATGGTTTGAGTCTTCTAAAACTTACTGAAATTTAATTCCCATTATGAGATATTAAAAAGACAGAAACTTTAAGAGATAATTAAGACTCTGCCCTCTGCCACTAAAAGGTAACACCTTCATATGATTAATAGATTAACAGTTTTAGAATTAATGGATTATCCTGAGAGTGGGTCTGCTAAAAAGGCCAATTTGACTGATCCCCCTGTGAGCTCCAATCTCTTGATGTCTGATACTTTGTGTTCCTTAAAATGCTGGCAGAAAAAAAAAAACATAGCTAAACACATCTCTTTTATCTATAATGTACATAATTAGTAGAATCATGAAAGTATAGTACACAAACCAAGACACTCCATTTCACATAATACATTTAAAATAATTACTTTATATCATTTTATATCATATCTATAAATTTTAAAGGCATCATGTCCATGTTAAATTGAAGTTTCAACATGAACCATAGAATAATAATCTGTCCTTTGGCACATTTATAGTGTTTAACCCTTGAACTTAAAGAAGTTAATACAAATTCTCACTGAGTTACAGCTGATACTATGGACTGAACTAAGTCAATAACAACAGGTAAAGAAATTATTATCCTAAAAGTTGACACTAGTACAAAATAGGCTACATTAGTGAAAAAATAATGAAAGGATTTGGGCGTGGTAGTATACACCTGTAATCTCAATACTTGAGAGGCTGGGGTGGGAGGCCCACCTTAGCTGCATACTGAGTTCCGGACAAGCCTGCACTAAAAAGAGAAATCCTGTCGCAAACAAACAAACAAACAAAATAAATGGAAAAGAAGGAAAAATTGAAGCTTACTATTATAAAATGCTGTAGATGGTAGCAAAATGTTTTAGCTCAGAAGCGGCCAAGTGACTAAGTGAATCATTTAGGCTACGCAGGAATAATTTAGTAGAGTAATAATGCTTGGAAGTTTGCTCTTGATAGTAGAATCCAAAAGTCATGCTCTGATTGACTTCTACCAAACCTTCCAGAAGCTGAGTGCCTTCCTAAACCCTCACTTTCTCAAACCACTCCTTTTGGAGAAATACCCAAATGATTAATTCAATATGTATTCATCCATTCAGATAACCTATTTTTGAAAGAGCTATGTTATTTTATTTTAGACTTGATTTGAATTATGAAGAAAATAAAACAATGTACAAACAAGTGACTTTCTTAAGAAAGTAATATTTAAAATAAGACTCAAATTAGAGGCAAGAGTCAGCCATGTGGATATTTGGGGGAAAAGAGCCTTCAATGAAGGGACAGCAGGACAAACACATGCAAGGGAAGGTCCATACAGTTGAAACAAACTTTACATATGCAAGATAAAGTGATGTTGGAATACATTAAATATTGAGAAATATAATTTGAGAAATACTAGCAGTTAGATCACTAAGGACTTTATGGACTATGTGATAGGGATTAGATTTTACACTAAATGTAGTTAAGAGTAACTGGTGAATTTCAAGAAAAAGAGTGGTAGATAGTATCTTATTTATGCTAGTAAAGTTTTGGCAATTTTAACTCTCCTTATTTTATGGTCCTCATGTAACCATACTACTTATCCTGACATCTGAGATCAATACATGCGAACCAGAGATGACTCAAGTATAATTGACTCAAGTATAGTTGAGTGAACTCAACAAAAAATGAAACAATTTAACACATCCAGATATCCTGAATTCATTCACTGTCACACTGATCACCATTTTGCAAGCTGGAGTAGACTCAATGGTTATTCTAAACTAAAGGTGTACACGTTACCTACGTAAGAATCTGATCTTGGCAAAAAGATCAGTAGCTACAGATAATTTTCCTTCCCTTCATCCCCACTCCAAAACAAATGCTCCTTCAGTATTGTAAAATTCAAGGGTATGTTTTCATTCTATGTAAGTTCTGTGTAGTGTGAAACTATTGACCATGGACAAAGAGGACTTCTCTGCACAGAACTGTAGTCACGGTTGAAGCTCAGGAAAATGGATGCCTCTTGTATATTTTCTTTTCTCGAGATTCAGTGTTATAGGAACAGAATCCAACCTTTATTTTGTCTGCAAACAGTACTGTGTCAAGGGGCACATAGACTGTAAATGATAATGGAATTGAAACTGTAAATTAAGGAACCAACAAAATCTTATTAAACATAAAACATATATTCTTTTGATGTTTATTTAAACCTTAGTAAAAAATTGTCCACATAGTTCCTTATTGTCTATCATACATACAATCCCCATTGACCTTAGCAGTGGTACACACAGGAACCTATTCTCCTGCAGAGGGAACACACACATGAGTTTCCACATTGTTAAAAACATTTATATAATTTTAAAACGTAGTTATTCTAATTAAGCTTTAATTAAAATACATAATTAAACATTCAACTTTTATGAAACCAAAATAATCATGTATGTGAAAATTTAGAAGATATTGGTGTTGCTCCTGTCTGATGTGATCTGAGCAGCTCTGCTCTGTGATCCTCTGCTGCCAAATATCTGCCTGGAAGCCAATGGACTATGGACAGAAACCCCCAAAATATGAGCCTAAATAACCAGTTCCTTCATTAAATTATGAGTGTTGGGTACAGTATCCGGCAACAGGAAAGCTGACCAATATACCTGGGATTTAATTGTGTTGTATATACCTATTAATCAAATTTTATTTGTAATTCCTTTATATCTGTGTTATCAAGAGTAACGTTAGAGTGACGTAAAATTATACATTTTAATAAATTCAAAATAATCACTTAACTGAATAAGTAAATTGCTGTAATTTTCCTATTAATAATTTGATTAAGAATTTTTGCAAAATCTGAAAATGTTCATTAAATAGAAAATTTTATAGTTAATATTTTCCTTTTATGTCTCGAAAATATACATAAATAGTTTAAGCTTGTAACATATTATTCAAAGAAAGGGCACAAATTATTTTAAATCTATCTTTGAACATAAAACATTGTTTAAATAAGTAATATTAGAATCTATTGTTATACAAGCAAAGCCTTTACTGGAATCAAAGGAGCATAATTATTTCAGCTTTAAATTTTTTATAACTTCCACTTTCATTACAATAACTTTTGATGTGAGTCAAATACATTATAAACCTCAAATCAACAAAAACAAAGGGCAAATACAAAAAGAAAGATGAGAGGAATTATGATATAGAAGTTCTAAATTCAGACTTTCAAGTCAGGCGGTCCTTGCTACATCCCTTTCCTAATGTGATGTTGGCATGTGAGTTAGTCAAGTTTCTCATTATAAGACTCAGCTTTCTCTGGTGTAAAATGAACCTAAGAAGAACAATACTAATTGTAGATTTACCAGTTGCCTAACTGAGATAATACCCATAAAATGGTCGGTATGCTTTAGCTCATATTTGGTCTGAAATAGGTGAATATTTCCATTCATTTAACAAATATTTTTTAGGTGCTAGCTAAATGCTAAGCATTCTGCTAGCTAATAGAAATAGAGAAGCGACATTGTGGATATGGAACTTACAGTTTAGTAAGGAAAAAGAATTTGATCAATTCTGGTAAGAAAGTGCTGTGGAAATATGACAGCACCTGATTGTTCTTGGCACAATGTGAGGAGAGAGGTAAGACAGAGAGCGGTGCTACTTGGAACTGACAGTTTCTATGACTGCAGGAATGGACAGGGATCAGACTGGAGGAAACGAGGCAGGAAACGTTCTGGCTAGAGAAACCGCCTGCTGAGATGGCTTTAGGCTTTTCCAGAGATTCAGATGCTTAAGTACTTTTCTCCATTTCCTAGCTATTTTTATCTGCTGGGACTTCTGTGTGAAACACTCTTCTATCTCCTTGTTTTCTGTCTGCTCACCTGCCCTATCCCATCTCCCTCATCTAAGGTGACTAATGGCCAAGTAAGAAAGTGACCAGGACTTGATAGGGTCATCATAGTGTTCCATAAGTCACATAGAATAACACAGAATTCTTCTTCAGATAAACAAAAAATCACAGGAGGTTTTTAAATAGGGGTGTGTGTGTGTGTGAGCGTGTGTGTGTCATGTGTTATTTCTTGATGGTTAATATTATCCCCATTAAACTTGACTTAGCATCAACTTGCTTTAGGAATAGACAATAGAAATACATTTTATAGGTTTCTGAGAAAACAGAACAGTCCAAAAGCTGCAATAACATCAATTAAGTTTTGGATTGCTCCATGCCAATCTGTATAAAGTATCTGCTGTGATTCTGGATTGTTCAACGTGTACAGGAAGAACGGAAACCAAATTCAGCGAGTACAATTAAAGGTTTAAGTAGGTAGAATGGCAGATCAAAAGACGCAATAGAGGAAGTCGTGACAATAGAAGCCTGACTGCCCATTGAGAAAATCACAGAAGATTTTATGCCAAATTATGACCCAAAAAAGGAATCATGCATATAAAAAATGGAAGAGAAGTTGGAAAGATAATTTTATTTGTCTGTTGCACATCGAATAAACCTGCCTACCTTAAGGATCATTCACCACCGAGCCTTTCTCCAGCTCCTTCTTTTCATTTCTTAATATACTCACCAAATCGTCTCCTGGACTCTCAGTTCATTTCGTGCTTTGTGCCCCACTCCCACCGCCCCTGCTTTTGCACACCACTCCCCTTTGTTAGACCTTCTTATATTCTTTTCTTCGACAGTTCCCATCAGTCTATGTATCTTTATGCATTGCTTCTGTCAGGAAGCATTTTCCAAGGACGGTAGGTGCCATAGTTTACAACTGCTGTAGCACTCAAAGTATTTTAACTCTGCTCCAATTAAACTATGACTCAGTATTGAGCATCGTACTGCTACACAGTAGATAATGTGTTGATAATTATGAGTGATTTGCCATTGACTTACTAAAAGAGTGATTGAATAAACTGTGAATAAAACAAAACCAAAGCAAAACAAAACAGCCAGTACACACATTAAAAAAAAATTGCAGAACTCCATGTTGATACTTCACTTACAATGTTCATAAAGAGTTTCTTGATCATTGTTATCTTATTTATATTTTATAAAATTTGTGAAATTTATATAATTATACTTGTTTTATAGACAAGAATCTCACCATCAAAAATGTTAACGTCCTAATTAAATTGATGATGCATAGGAGAAATTAGATTAGAAGCAAATTTTAAGATTTTGACCTGAAGAGTAATGGGCAAATAAAAAAATTTAACAAATGATATTGGGCAAATGACTTGACACAGTCATTTGAATGGATCTTTAAAGTGGGACAAAAAACGATCTTCTCCGGTGTTAAACTTTCCTAAACTGAACATAATATAACTATATTTCTTTTAAGGTTTGGAAATATGAGATGGAAAATATTTGGAACAAGTAGGATTTGAATCCTGGGTAAGGGGTCCAACTTTCTGCTTGAAGTATGTGGTCGTGATTTATTTCACCATAGAGAAGCAGAAAGTTGGAAGTTCTGTTCCAATGTCTTTAATGAAGAATAAATTAAAATGGAGTGACAAGCCCCATATCATTTGAATAACCTGAAATTTTGGAAGAATAAGAAATTTAAAGTTCTTGACACAGGTGTTTTGAAACAATGCAACTGTCTAGGACTTTGTATATTATTAAGTAACAGAATAGAGGCCTAAAGAATGCTTACAATTCAGATACTTTGAAGATATTTTTGACATTATTATTTCCTAGCTTAACAATAGTCATAAGCAAGATTTTAATGAAGGCCCCTTCGTGTGAAATTTCATCATAAAATTTCTATCTTATCATATGTATAAGTTACTAATTTGCTTGTAAGATCTTCTAGAAGATTTTACTATATTACAAAGCTTGTTTTTACTTACTGTTAACCTCATAATCTTAATGCTTATTTATTTGGTTATTATAGGAAGCTGTACTTTATGTTTGCAGACTTTTTTAGGAAATTGGCTTTAAATGCAATCACGTGGAGCTTCTGGCAACTATTCTATTGATCTTAACTCAATTTCTTTACAGCAGGTTCAATTCAACATGTACACAAGATTATTCATATTCTCAATGTGTTAAGAATCTGTACTACTATCAATAGTGATTAAATAAAATGGGAGTGAATGTAATAGAAACACTAGTAGAACATATCAGAAAAAAATGCAAGGCCAAACCAAGTCTCCTGAATTTCTATACAGGATGAACAGAGCATAGCTACTTTTTCATCAATATCTATGTTATTTTGCTTTGTTAACTTGCTATGAGACTCTAGTTTTAGCTCACTAATGGCAAAGGCTTGAATTTAATTTCTAGTCAACTTAACTCGACCTGAATGCGTGTCCTCTCCTAGACTGGCCCGAGAACACTTGAATAAGACCCTCCAGTCCCTTGTCCTTCCCATATGCCTATGGTTGCAGAAAATCCTGTGGAAAATTCCAAGGCTTTAAAGGGCGGTAGAGCTACATGAAAAAATCTCAGTCCCCAAATAGCCACGAAGAACATCTATCAGCACCTGGCCCATATTGCACATGAGTAAAAAGAAAATCAATCTTTGTTGTGTTGAGACATTGAGATATGAAGATAGTTCATTATAAGGGATGGTTTAATTTGAATAATTCAGAAAAGTAAGGGAAATTTCCAAGTTAGCTATACTTTCCTGTCTTCACTACTACTCAACATAGCCTACATTGTTGTATGGAATCCCTGTGCATCAGTTATTCTAAATAATGAATCAGATGTGGATTGTTTTGACTTTTCATCACTATAACCATTGCCTAAAATACTTAGAAAGCGAAAGGTTTATTTTGGCTCACAGTATCCCTGACCTCTGAACCTAGTGTGATCTACAATTGAACTATATCCCCACTCTTTCTCTTTTTTGAGACAAGGTCTCCAATTGTTTAGGATATAGTATTTATGTCTCAGCTTAGCAAAGAAACTCTGATTGTAAGGGTGCATCACCAAACTGGCTGGTTGGCTCCCTGTTTCAGAGGTTCCAGTCCACGTTGGTTTTAGGGCTGTGGTTACTGTAGTATCAGGAGGTAACTGTGGTGGAGTAAACTGCTCACTGCAATTAAAGAGCAAAAGAGAAAGAAGACCCTGAGGTCTTACAATTTCCTTGGAGATGTCCTGCATTCAACTAAGGATGTCATACTAGGTCTCACCACCCTCTCAGGGTTCCATCTGCCCCCAATACTGTGACCCAGAGAACCAAATTTTTGACACATGGGCATTTTGAGAGCATCCAATAAGCTAGTATGGACATTGATAGAATATATATTTTTAGTTTTTCACAGAATGTTTACAAGAGATGAATCTAAATTAGAAATACATAGCACATCACATGAACGAATGTTCTCCCTTCATCTCATAAAATACTAAAACACCTCTTTAAAATCGTAATAATAATTTTTTCCCACATACTCCATATTCTCTCCTAAGATGTTTCTAATTGCACCCTTTCTTCTCAGTAGAAAAAGAATAATTTGGGTTTACAGGGAATCTGATTTAATGAAAATCTATGCCAGTAGTTAAAATCTATTACATCAGATCCTATCATGAAATACTCATTCCAATTAGAATTAACCCTCTTATAATTTCATGCAAAAGCATGAATGTATTTTCTGCTTTCTATTAAAAAATTACATGCTAGCTGATGGATAAATTAGTTCTCAGAGATCCAAGGTTTCTCGTTTTTCAAATATACAGGAAAAAAATGTGATCATGGTGACTAACCCAATTCCTAAAATAATTTTTAAAATGTTATGCATATTTTTGGTCAATTACACCCAGGACATAAACATCAGGTTATTTTTAAGTAGTATTTGGCTTATTTGATTTTAGGAGTAAATGAAATGTTTCTCATAATTAGCTCGAACTAAGAAGATGTGAACATTTTACAACACATTATAGTTCTCATTTTACAGACACACAACCTGGAATTTAGAGAAGGTAGTAACTTTCTCAAGCACTCAAAGGGAGTGAATACACAAGCTATTTGACCCACAGGATGCTAGCTCTGATGGCCTGAGGTCTTGATGATTAAATCTCTTCACCAGAATTTCTCAGGCCTTAGAAATTACAGTCTGTTAGGAACACTATCTGTGGATCACGAGGGATTATGAGCTCTAGACTGGGATCAACAAATAATTACTAAACATAGTCTTCTTATATCTGGGTCAGATTAAACCATAAACACAAATTGACATAGAACTCACAAGGCAGTTGCATAATTATAAAGGAACCTATGAGATCACCTGAAGCATACATGCTCATCTAAGTGACAATTCATTCATTTATGCATCTATATTTTGAAGTGTTGATACCTAGTGGGGTGTGAATGGCTTCAATTTCCTCCAGTCCCTGCCTCTTCAATATTCTCTTTTCTCCCCTCAGTTCTCAGACTCAGGAATGCAAACTTCTACCACACAGAGACTCTAAAAGGAATGAATCAAAGCGCGAACCTCAAGAGCATCCCCTCCTGTGCCAGAGTGTGTTCTTTCTAGGACCGGGCTAAGAGCGAAGTATGTTGGAGAAAGGTAAGGCCAAGTCCCCCATTCCCCTCCTGCTCCCCATGTCGTCCACCCTGCTCCTTAAAAAAGAGACACACCCTAACATCTCTCTAGCTACAGAATACAGAATGCCAGTTTAAAAAGATAATCTAGCATTAATGACTAATCAACAAATATAAGCCTTTTGAGGACTTTTGTATTTCCAAATCATATAGTTAATCCTGTTACAGGTTTTTTAAAAAACTGGCATTTGAAACATGGTATTGTTAATTATAATTAAATATTTTACCCTTTTTAGATTCCTATTACGGTCAGAGAAGGTATTAATTTGAGAACACTGTACAAGAGCAAGCAAATGGCATAAGATCGCAAATGTTGAATGCCGAAGACATCTTTATCACGGCTTAACTGCATGCAGCTCAACTATTTCCAGCATTCATCCTTGGGACAAGTCATTAACTGAAAAGTAAAGCTTTGAAGTTCAAAGCACATAGGTTAATGAAGTATTTCCTTTAAAATAGGAATATTTTTGAGACCATGAGTATTTTCAACATACACAGGATTGAGTCCTTGGATGAAATTTATATACTTTCTTTCAGATATTATATGTATTACTCAGCAAGATAATTAAAACACATTTTATTAAATCATATCATAAAATATCTGTTTTAAACAGCTAATCCTCTCATTATTTCACTAATAAAATGAACCTATTTTCTATTTTATATATATATATATATATATATATATATATATATATATATATATATATATATGCTAGATGCCAGACTGGTTAGATTTTGACAATAAAGAAATGTATTTCTTTAAATACATAGGAATATTTTGGTTGTAAGAGCTAATTAAATTATTAGAGATTTTTTTGAATATATTATTTTAATTTAGCTATTTCCAGGTGACCAAAAATAAGTTTAAAATATATACACATATACTAAACAAGAAAATATTGCTAAATTCACAAATGACTTATAATATAAGCTACATATTATATCGCTTTATTAAAAATAATTAAGGAGAAATAGATACTGGTTCATCATTTTCTTTCTAAAATTATCACAAAATTGGGTGAACTAACTTTGTCAATTAGGTGACTAAGAAAATTATCTTACAAAATGTGCTTTAAACTCTATTTCTCAGTAATTTCTATTAACGTGTATCATTTTGTTGAATAGAAAAATAAAATTTCTTTTAAGAAACTATGTGGGGCAATGGCTTTTTATTTGACAATGGCAATCTTTTCCAATTAAGCTACAAGTAGTTAAATCAGTAGCGCTAAAGTTTTTTTTTTTTTTTCATAAGGTCTACTTTACCACTTACCAAGATAAATATGTTATTAGATGCTTGGGGATTGACCTGGAGGGGAGTGTGCTGGTTCCACCCTTCACCATAATGCTCTGAGGATCTCTGTCTCTGGAGCACCAGCTCCGGCCCTGGATCCAGCTGCAGCCCCAACAGGTGACTTCCCCATTTTCCAGCTTCCACCCATGAATGGACTGTGACTTTCTGAAACTGTGAGCTAAAATAAAATTTCCCTCCCTTATGAATGCCACATATTCTTCCCCAGCAGTGAGAAAGTGACCAAGACAAGCCTGTTATTTTGTACACAGTTTTCTCATTCACAATAATATCTAAGCCAATCAGTGGTCAATATTTTGAAAGCTTCAAACATCTGGAATAAAGCTGAGTACCTGATAGAAAGTGGATAACATCTCACTCACTAAAATCTAGTTCTAAAGTGTGAGAATGTGAGTACCTTGCCTGTTAGCTGAAACTTCAATCTTACTTTCAATTTAATGAATTTATATTCATTTCTAGAAAGTTTGATCACCTTAATTCTCACATGATATCGAAGTTTAAGAATGAAAGCTTTCTTTGAGAATGAAAGCATTCCTTCCACACATCTTTTAAACTTCAGGTGTGATCATGATACACTGAAGAACTAAAAGATTACATAATAATTAAAAAACAGAAGAGGAAAAGACAGACAATAATGATGTTAAAGCCGAGAATAAAATTGATTCTCACAAAAATGAGAGTAAACTGTTATGAGCTAAATGACACTTGATATTTTCTATTTATGAAAGCAAGTAACTGTTTTGTGAAACATATTTATTTTACACTGTTGATTTTTATATTAAAATTATTATTTAATATTCATTTTATTTAACTGTTATCCTCGATAATTAAGCAATTTGTTATCTGTGGAATTCACTTATTGGTTGCAAGACATTTACCAACAGCAAGTGCACGATAACAACAGGCAGGACCTCACTGTTTTTTTAGAAACTTTTAGAATTTATTTGCACATAAGCCGTCATCTGTAGAGGCTAGCACACCAATTTAACAACTCTGAGATTAATTATTTTTATTATTTTTCAGAAAATTAACATTATATAATAATATGCTGCTAGACTTCCTGGTTATTTTCAACTGGCTATTTCTGTCAGAGATTGGAAAAGCACTGAGAAACATTGAAAATTTAATAGTCCTTCTCCTCCCTAGAGAACTTCATCAGTAGATTGAAATGCAATGATACGCTGGATTTCAAAATAGAATATCCTGAACCATACTCCCAAGATAATATTAGAAATTGTTTAGAAAAAAAAAAAAACAATCAAACATTGTGCATGTTAAACCACCCATGCAGAATGGCATGGGTTCACAAGTTCAAGGGCTTCATACTGCTTTGGGCAAGTAAACATTTCAATGAATTCAAACTGAAACTACAGCCTTTAGGTCTATGGTTGAATGTATTTTCCAGTCTGAGTTACATAGGCATTATTGCATCTTGCAACCCTGTAAAATGCACATTTCCAAAAATAAACACTGGTGTCCCCTCCCTGTCAAGTTATTAACAACCCGGTGGAAATCAATTTGTCTAAAAAGCAAAAGTGGCCTTCTTCTGTAGGATCCCCTACAGATGTTCTTTCTTACTGTACAATGTATTCAAAATTTTAACTTGTGAGCATACATCAGTACTCATCACTGAGAGTACACAATATATAATCATTCATATATTTGAAAGGTAAAGTTGGCATATCATATCTAAGCACACTTTTCATATTTATTTTTCTTGCCACTTACTGATTTCTGGGCCTTCTTTGGGAATAATAGCTTTGAGCCAGTAATCCTACATGGTTATTGTTATATTTCTATAAAGATGTTTTGTTAACTGTTCTTAGTACTCCATTACATGTAATTAGAGTCATAAGTGCAAATTAAATTAACATACAAATTGGACTGGCTGTTTGATTCAAACAATTGAAAAATGAAAACCTTCCATCTGTTCCATTTATTCAGAATGCATATATTTATAACAAGGCCATTTTGCAGCATTTTGGTATTCATAATGATAATTTTTTAGAACATTTCTCAAAATATGTTGAATTATAAGCAATATTATGCCTTTATGGCTTTTGGTCGCCTATCCATTTCTTAGTTTTGCATTACAGGTCTCTTTGGATATTTGAGATAAAGGAAATAACCTTTAGATTATTTAAATGTAAAATTAAAAAAAAGAAAAATTAAAAAGGCTGTTTCCCTGGACACTATCAGGAAAATCTCAAAAAAAAAAAATAGTCTTTGGTCACATTACAATTGAGAAAAAAGAGTGGTTTATAGCAGTAGAGTATAAAACAGTATAAAATCATGAGATGGCATACTCTGATCCCTATAGAAAACATTTGTTGTCTTGGTAGACAAAACATTTGAAAGAACAAGAAAAAAATTTCTATAAAAAAGGAAATGTTTCCAAGGATTGTCTACTTTGCATACATTGTTCTTTTTTTTCACTTGAAGTGAAAAAGTCTCTTAGTCTCTTGTTTACACACACACACACACACACACACACACAAACACACACACACACACACACACACACACACACAGATGTGTTTATATATGCCTATGTAAGACTGTAAGTTCTACGGTAATAGAAAACCCTACAAACAACCACTAAAATTCTCATCTCAAATCTCTTTCCACAGACATAGAGTGCAGGGTATGTGTCAAGTGTCTGACCAAGCTCATAAAATGCTAATTGTGCTCCTGAATCACAACTGAGATTTGCCACCAAGAAATACAGCCCAAAGGGCAAACGTAAGTGTGTAGAATCTAAGCAGAAATCAGGGATGTTATTTTCCTGTGAGAACCTCAAGCTGTGGTTTACAAGAAGCAAACTCATTTTAAACTTAGCTGTTGCCTGGGGGCATTGTTTACTTTCCTAAATGGAAAGTTGCAGGATAGAAAGAGAGAATTTTGGAAAAGGACACCATCTGAAACTGTTTCCCAATCCCTCTTGTGGAGAAAGCTGTCCTTAGGATCAAATATGTTGTAGAAATAACTGATTAAACAAAGATAAATGTTTGTGTTTATTTGCTCCTTTGAGATTGTGCAAGACTTTTTCTGTTCCAATGTGTTTGGTGACTTGATTAGGAGAAAATATGAGTTAGTTTTTAATTCATTCTAGAAGATACATACCAAAACATCCCATTGTACCCCACAAAAAATGAAGTTATTATTTTTCAGTTTTTAGAAAGTGGGATAAATAATTCTTATACTTGAAGGTACATATTTTATACATTCCTTATTAAGACATTTATTCAAAGAAATAAGGAACACACTAAAATATTAACATAGTAGAGGCTAATGTTAACCTCCTATTTTAAAGAATAAATTATAAAGATTTCAGCATCTTGTTAATAATTTAATTTTTAGTTCTAAATGTGACATTAATAAAGGGTCAGGATCAGAATATTATTTCATCTCCATTCTATTCTGGTCTCCCCCATTCCATCTTAAATATGATGCATATTATCACACTTTTTCAAGGAGGAATGTCTATTTGAAAAAAAACCATGTGGCTAAATTTTCAGATTTTTATGTAAAATATATGAATCCAAACTGTGACATGACACAATTCAAGCAGATTTTTAACCATTTACTTCTGATTCATGCAAAACATTAAGAACAAAGATTTCACAAATAATTCACAACCTTTATTTTAAGAATTTCTCTAACTCAGGGACATAAGTTAATTTGCCCAAGTTTGAGTAATAAAAAAAGAAAGAAAGAAAGAATGAAAGAAAGAAAGAAAGAAAAAAAGAAAGAAAGAAAAGTCTGACAGAATAACTGTGTCATTAACAAGACATGTTTGTTTCTATCTCCAAAGTCATGAAGTCCCAAGATTTCCAGCCCAGTCTCCTCAGTCTCATGCTGTGCTCTACAGAAATTTTATTCAGGGAGATGCCTCAAGGTACCTGATGACTGCTGAAGACTGACGTGTCCACACTAAGAAATACGAGATGAAGTGGTTCTACATAGAAGCTTGTCATGCTTCGGGTCTGGAGTGTCCCCCCAAAACCTCATGTACCAATAGACACTGTGTAGAGTTGAGAGGTAGGGCCTGGCTGGAAGGGGCAGGTGCTTGGGGATTGACCTGGAGGGGTGGATACCGGTCCCATCCTTTCTGCCAAGCCAATCTCTGTTCTGCCATGCTGCGGTGAGGATCTTTGCTTCTGAAGCATCAGCTCTGGCTCTGTTTCTAGCTGTGGCCCTATCATGTGATTCCACTTTTTTCCAGCCACCTACACATGAACAGACTGAAACTCTCTGAAACTGTAAGGTACGATAAATCTCTCCTTCCTAAGTTGTGGATGATGTTGAGTATTGAGTCACATTGACCAAAAAAAAAAAAAAAAAAAACAACAACAACAACAACAAAAACCAAAAACTAAGAGCATTTCCTAGAAGTTGCATATTAACAGTCTCTTAGCTAAAACAGGCAAACCCAAGTGCAATAAAGCCACGTGCCTAAGTAAAACTTGAAAAAAACAAAAGTAGATTATTAGAAAGAAGTCTTTCCTAACCCTCAGGAAACTATGCAAAGCCAAAGTTGAGAGTTAATTCAGCTTTTCAGAATACTTCTCTAACTTTTCATTACCACATTTTCATCTATTATGTGAACATCCTCAGGTTCTTTCTGCCTTATTAAATTCTTTAACCCGTGCTCCCAAGTCCCCCTGCTCTGCAAAGTCTATCCTAACAACTCAGACTGACCATGTATCTCTCTGCTTTAATAGATTAATTGAGTACCATGAACTTAGGGTTCTTACACTGTTGGCTCTGCTGTTTGCACTCAGCATCAAATTTAGAGGCACGGAGTGCACAGTTTTACTACAAGGTGGTGACTGACCTAATCTTTTGATGTGTGAAAGAAATCCAGTGGCCTTTGAGTTCTCATCCTAGTTTACCCAGTGTGACCTTATTGACTATTGCTATATACAACATTCACCTTACCATTAGGCTTCTGTGGCACCATTTGCCAACTCTTACGAGTGCCAACTAGCCTGTTAGTGTTAGAACACCATGTGCCTGCAATCCAGAGGTCATGAGATCTTAAATTCTGAACTACCTCAATACTCCTAGGAAATTTTAAAACAGTCTGTAGACTGTAGGCCTACAAACTGGATCTACTTTACAGACATAATGTGCTTTGTTCACATAAAACTTAAAAGCAAGAATTGTGTTAAAAGAGAAAACTAAATTTCAATATCTTTTGAAAATTAAAAAGGTGTGGCAACATTTGATACATAATTTTCTTGTGTTATTAATAATTTTAAGATGAATGTCTGTGATCTCCTATAAGACAGACAATGCTGCATGTTTGCTAAATTTCTTTTCTAAGCACAAAATTAGAGTATGTATCTTCATAAGTTAAATCTGACTATTTGACTGAGATAAGCAATCAAATGTAGTTATAGTACTTATGTCATTTTAAGGAAAGACGACTGGGAGAAAATTGCTTCACTTTCTTGTAAACCAAACTGACGCAAAAGACACAGCTGGAAACTCGATGTTACAGTAGCTAATGGGACACAGGATGGAAGGAGTCTGGATCCCTGAACTATTCCATGGAGCAGAGTTCCCGTGCTCTTCCTCAATGTACAGTAACTGATAACTTTTGCGATACTGTGAGTCTTTATTTTAAAACATGAGCTTCAGCTGTATTTGAGATTGATTTGTTTATTGTGCACCTATGGTAATTATTAATTAACAGTTTTAAGTTAATATTTATGTTCTTCAAATATCTACTATTAAAGACAAATACATAAACTTTTGTTTCTTAGGATAAGCCTTTGAAATATGTCCATTGATTATTCAGTTTATAGTCATCTTTAAATTTTCAGTTTTTAAACAGAATCCCAGTCAGTGTTCATATTATTAAAACATAAATTATACTACCCTGAAATAATAATTCTGATATGCCAAATCACCAAGAGAAAGAGAGAGAGAAAGAGAGGAAGGAAGAGAGAGAGATTTAGACAGAAAGAGAGAGAAGACAAAGGTAGGTAAGTAGGTAGATAGGTAGATAGAGAGTTAGATGGATAGATAGACAATAGCAAGAGGAAATGCTCAAAGAGTAGGTCACAGTCTCTTGGTAACCAGATGTGTGAAATAACATCACACGGCTCTCACCATATCTTATTCTTTAAAAGTAAGTCAGTAAGTCCAACATAGACTGAAGGAAATAAAAGTAAACAAGGGCCCAATGAGACAGAATCATTGGGGACTGTGAGATATTCTGGCTATACATAACATGATCATCCCTGTAGAATATATTCCTAGAAATTGAACTGATATTTAAAAGGGTTTACACATATGAAGTTATAATTGATAATGTTAAATAGTTTTACATTGAAATATACCAAACTATATGTTCAGCAGAAATGTATTAAGGTACCCATTTCTACTTACATTTATAATATATTATGAGCATCAGTATCTGTGAATACTAGAAGGGTCAAAAAAATCTATCTCAATATATTTTCATTTGAATTTCTCTTAATATAACCAACATCAGTCATTTTTATAATTGTAAAAGCCATCTGTATTTTCTTTTCTATCAGTTTTTTCCAACTTTCTTTTGGGGTACTGCATTTTGACTTACCAATGTTTCTGGAAACTTTTTGGAATAAAGCTAAAAAACTTTCATGCATATCACAAGCCACTAATAATTCTTTCAATACATAACTTTATCACACTACCAATCTTTTGTATTATAATGTATAAGTTAATTTTTATCTGTTTCTCCTAATTTTCATATGTTATCTCCAATTTACTTAGAAAATACTGTAATACAAAGTGTGAAAATGGATCCAACATTATCTTTTAAGTATTGCAACTGCGTTGGCTAAATCATTTCATTTTTTACTAATTTGAGATAAAATAACTAAGTTATAAAAAACAGCTAAATGAAAAATAACTGAATTCTTTATAAAATAACCAAATTCTTTAAAGTGTTTGGAATTACTTCTGAACTTTCTATCATGTTCCATTGATTTATGTTCTCTTGAATCACGACCACCCTGTCCAAGTGACTGAGATTCTATAATGTTCTTGTTTACAGCATGGGTAGTTCATTGATCTTTTTTTACAGCTTTTTTATTTTTGCAACATAAAATACTAGTGTTTCTCCATCTGTCTTATCAAATCTAATGATAATCAAAAACTGCTATATTATACATATATGATAAAATAGACAATATAATTTTTAAGCAACCATGGAAAGCTAATAACAGTTGACTAAATTTTTACAACATATAATAAATAAAACTTTAATAAATATCACCAACTAGAAAGATCAAACTCGGCATTCTCTTATCACAATGTACTAAAACTAGCAATTAATGATACTAGAAGACCAAATGCTTCTACCATCCAGATATTAAAATGAAACCTCTAGTGGGAGGCATTTCGATCCTCAGTCCTCAGGCAGCAGACTGGTATGGCTTGGTGGATTGGGTCACCAGAACAAGGGAGTTCCTGAAAAAGGTGAGCAGCTGTCTATACTCTTATATTAGGTTTTCAGGCCCCTGCTGATGTGATAGGAGGCTGAGCTCCACTCACCAATTCAAAGCTACCCTCCAGAAAGCTACTAAATAGCAAGTACCACCCTTCTTCAGACAACAATCTTCAACTAACCTGGTCCTCAGTGTCCACTGGAGTAGAGATAGCAATGTTCATGAGTCGATTGGAAGATGCTCAACAAAGAATGTAGGAAATTCAAAACTGGGAAGAGGAGGCAAACAAAACCTCAGGCACAGGAAAGCAACTTGCATGAGTAGCCCATCAGGTGACTTCCAGTCACAGGTGTTTAGAAATAAGCAGGGTTGCTTCTTGATCCCTCCACTGCTTAGAGATTAGGTTTAGCGAACACACCATACACCATCTTGGAAAAAGATCACACACTCTGAAGAAAGAAACTGAGCATGGAAGCTGCTTCTGAGCTGACACTGGCACTGGTGCCTAGCCTCGCAGGCATTTCCCAGTGCCAGTTTGTTCCAACTTTCTTCCTCCTGGGGAGTCAGAGCCCAGGAATTAAGATACTCACAAGACAAGGCCTCCTCAGATCAGAGCGCTGGGAAAAACGCAGGCCAGTGAATCACTTAAAGAGTAATCAGTGATTGAGTTAGAAATGCTGAGCCCCAGAAATAGAGAGTAGCAAAGGAATCCCGGACCAGGCATTGAGAGACCCGTGGCACAGTGACAGTAATAAGGTCTCACAGAGGCTGTAGCTGTGGAATCCACGGGTGGAGGAAAGACACTAGTGCAGTGTCAGAATAGGCACACTTCCATTGCTCCCCATGAAAGCCAATGATCCCAGGTACAGTTCCTCCCACTACCCACCCTTCCAAATGCCACTGAGATCTGTGATCATGTGAGCTCCTTCTTATTGCCTCAGATAAACTAGTGAATTCTATATGGAAAGGCCTTCTTTAACCAAGCCCTAAACACTGTGAAATTCAAGGTTGAAATGACTATCTTTGTATGGCATAGATAAAAACTCACTGTGAACAAACAGCCAGAGAAGAAATGTACAAATCAGCAGTCTGACCTGGAATAGTCACCTGGAGTTGTACAGAAGAGCAGGCACAAGCAGCTGCAGAGATTATTGTAGAAAGAAGGGGACAGAGGCCCAGAAAGCTCCTCAAGAGATGCATGGAAGATCAGCTGCTAGATCTGTGCTGCTGTGCTCTTTCCTCTCCTGATGCAACTAAAGGTATCTGGTCACAAGAAAAGCAAAAACTGTCTGGCTAATCGCACCCATCAGAGCTCAGCTGAAACTTAGCAGAACTGCCTGCAAGGGAACAAGAAGCAGTCTTGGATCTTTCAGTCTCTGGAAATCAAGTGAGTAAGTCATTAGAACCGAAACAGCTCAAGTACTAGTTGATACACACAATCTCCGAGTCATTATCCCGAAGGACTGGAGCTCAGCCTCCCATAATTGGTACAACATAAGATCTTCCTTCCCATTTTTGAACTAAGGGGAACAGAACACTGAATGAATTCTGACTGCATTACATGTAGGATTGTAAAGACTCTATTTATGTAGTGTGTGTGTGTGTGTGTGTGTGTGTGTGTGTGTGTGTGTGTGTAAGTTTTCCCCCTTTCGTCTTGTATTCTGAAAGAGCTAGACGGAGGTATATTGCACTAGTAAGATCATAAGCATCTAAGCTATTGATCTTACCAAGTTAGGCTAGGTTTTTCTACCCCAAGGATTGCTTCATAACGTTATCCAAATCAGGTACTTGGTTTCAACGTAACTTGGTCTCAGTCTTTCTGTTCACTCCTCAGTGTTCCATGTGTTATCTTTTTATTTACTTCCCCTCTCACACCCTCTTAAATTCCCACCCTTTCTTTGTCTCAGGTAAGCACTCCCAGCACATCTTTTTATTCTTTCTCTTTTTCTTTTTTCCCCTGTCTCTCTTTCTTCTGATATTGCTTTAGTAAGAGCTAAGGGGTCAATAGTGTGCTGGTAAAAATGCAGGACTAAGAATTAAAGCTTTTGTCTCTATAGCCCCTTACCTGGTCATATCAGTTTCTTCCACACAAAGGTTTGTTTCATAATACGAACTAAAATAATTTTAAAGTCATCGAACAATTCAGTGTAGTGGACAAAGTCACACGGAGTATTGATGGTCTTGTCAAACAGGTCATAACTGGAGGCGGCCTTGTCCTTGATCAGTTTGTCATGCTTGATGAGATAGTCCTGACCCATCTCATACATCATCTTGTCGATCCCCCATGGGGATGGTAGCCCTTCCGTCTAGCCCATGCCACAGAGGAGACTATCCGGGAAGAGTGCCACGCCCCAATACAGGTGACCCTGTGCAGATCTTAGTGGGTGTTATGGGTCAGCGTCTCGGTGTGCCAGTCACTGGTGAACCCTTTGTAGCCTTTTCCTTTGGTCACCCTCAGGACATCGATAATCTCACCTTGGCCCAACACTTGGCTCACAAGAATCTGCTCCTTTATACTCTCACAGGCCCAATCCAGTTTCTGGGCCATGGTGTCCCTGTTCACCTGGATCTCCATCAGGTGGACCTTCTTCTGCCTCACAGGATGCAGGCACATCCGGGTGTGGGAGATAATTCAGCCAAGCTGACAGTAATTCTTCGTGCTGCAGAAGTCCTTGTCCAGCTGTCTCTTTCCAGGTCATCCTGCCACTTCTTGCAGTATTTGGTGAAGGCCTCCTTCTTAGATTTATCCCAGTTCTTATAAAAATGCCACTTGCACTCATGACTGATATGCTTAGAAAGAGGATTTTAAAGGTAGGAGGCATGGGGTGGGGGTGCACATATCCCACAATGCTTGGAACTAATACAGTAATGTTCACAGCTGGGACAACTTCTCTGTTGTTCACCTTGGATCCTGGACAATCTACTTCACGTATGTGTGTCCTGTTAGCCTTGTAACCTAGAAAGGCTGTGAGGTGGCTTGGTTTGGAAGGGTCATCCTTCGGGGAAACTCTTTACCTTCCCGTGACACCTGCTGCTGCAAGAAGCCCAAGGACTCACATCTGGGAGCAAAGAACTTCCTGTGGGTCATGTTGTGATCAGATGCCAATGGTGGAGCTAAATTTTAAATTTTTAAAAATGTTTTTTCTTCTTTCCGTTTACCTTCTTTCTCTGTTATAATATATGTGAGGTGTTGACATATGTGCATGAATAAGAATTAACTAGTTCTTTTGTTTAAATAGTGTCTTTTAGTCATCTGTTAGGTTAACCCTCATTAAAATTTGGTCATGAAGTCTTCAATCACAAGCTTTCTATGGGCAAAAACAAGTTCCATTCTTCGCAAAGCTTCCTTCCGTCTCTGGTTATATTTTCCCTTTTCTTCTTCCTTTTTCAACATTTCTACAAATGACTTCTCAAGCTCCCTTCCTCCTTCCATTCCGTTAAAATCCTATTTCTGTTTTTCATTTATTGTTTTCTCCTTTATTCTTTCCTTTTCTTTTCCCTCTTTTCTTCCTTTCTTTTCCATCTGTCCTTTGCATTTTAAACTACTTATCATTAGCACTATCACATTGCCTTCCTGAGTTATTAAAAAAGTGCAAAATGTTTAAAACATAAGTTAAACTATATGACTGATATTATATAATTGTTGCTATAGATGTTGATATAACCATAATTTTGCCTGGAAATACAGTGATTGAGGCTGATCCCAATACACTGCAGTAATAAATAGGTACATGACACCAAAACATAGCTAAAGGCCAGATCATGTTACAGAAAAATGTACAATTATTGTAGAGAAACACTGAAAGTTGATAGAGAAAAATACCAAGTAACTTACAAAGGCAAGCCTATTATTAGATTAACAGCAAATTTTCAACACATTTTAAATTCTTTCTCATTATGGCTTTGTTTTTTTGGTAGTTCTTTGCATATTCTTCACAGAAGTCACTGGCTTGCTACTTTTTTTAACTATATAATAAAATTTAGATTGTAATTTCTTTTAGCATCATTGTTTTGACCATTGGAATTTTGTCAACTTGAAGAGATTAGGAAACACCCAGGGTGGAATTTACAAGAGTGTGAATGACCTATGGGCCAGAACATGGGGACAGAACACCCACCCTGAACATGCGTGCCACACCTGGCAGCTTGAACTAAACAGAAAGGAAAGCAAAAAAAAAAAAGAAAGAAAGAAAGAAAGAAAGAAAGAAAGAAAGAAAGAAAGAAAGAAAAAGATTAATGTAATTTTTTTCTTCTAAAACCTCTGGCCTTCGTGATTATCTCCAGACATCAACTCACTCCCATCTGCACGTAGCCAATTTCCATCACTAATGCGCCCCAATCTCCATCTCACCTTGCTTTTGGAACAATCACAGTCCATAACAGACATGCACTGCTGTCCTGCAGTCACAGACTGGGGCTCTCCTGTCTCATGTCTGAGCAGCAACCCACCATCCATGTGCCACCTCACATGTGCCACGTGCTGCCATTTTGGACTATCTCTCTCCCTCTGATAATAATGTTACAATTTGGATTGGGAAGATCCCTCAAAAGCCTAATACATTTGGACTTGTATGCATTACCTATGAATTCTATGAGCTCTTAAAAGGAGGGGCCTAGTTGGGAGAGTGGATTACTGGTGTGTGTTGGAAGACAGGTGGGTGGGTTGATTATAGATTTCAAGTATGTGGTGGATTTGGAGCATGGATCATGGTTATGTGGCAGATTACTGGGCATGTGACACGGAAGGAGTGAATCACTGGGACTGAACCCGAAAGGGGCAGAATTCTGAGACTGGAGCCTTAATAGGCAGATCACTGGGACATGGCCTAGAAGGGTAGATGCCAGTTCCGTCTTTCCTCCCTTATTTGGCTTCCCATCTGTGGCACTTTTCCATGCCATGAACTTCTCCTATTGCCAGCCACCCATGAGTATACCGCGACCTTCTGAAAATGTGAGCTAAAATAAATCTTTCCCACCTTAAATTGTGGATGTTGGGTAGTCTGTCACAGCAACAAAAAACTAACTAATAAATTGTACATTTCATGTGTATTCTTCATTTGCTAAAACTCAGTGCCCGGTTTAGGATTATAGGCCTTCTCAATCTTCACACACGTGTTGTTTCATCGCTGCTACAGTGTAGACAAAATGCTTTCTGTAATGATGTTTCTTTCTGTGATCAATGTTAAAGCTATGCCTCGGTTCCTCTTTAAAATAAACAAAGCCCTGGACTTACCTCTTCCCACTCATGGTGGCAAAGGATAGAAGTGATGGTCCCCACTGGTTGTAATTTGAGATCTAGTGCCAATGGTCTTGCTGTGCGTCCTCTATATTTGTTCTTACCCATGCCACATGCCACATACTTCTCTGACTGAGCTCAGATGTTTTCGGAAGGTTAATGCAGAATATTAAATACGCAGAATATTTTTATTTATCAAATATTTGAAAAAGAAGTTTTCTGGTCCCCCTTAATCATCTCCCTCCATATTTGCTTTCTTCCCACTGGTATTATTGGCCTGGAATTTGGCAAAATGATTAGTTCAGCCAACTATATACGAACAAATAGGACAGTCAGCCTGGCCCAGGCCTTGATCTTAATCATCTTTCTTCCCATCTTCATTTTTCAGCTTTGTCATTGCCACATGCCAGATAGAATCCTAGTTTGAGAAGGATAAGAGGCAGGTGAAGTACCGCCACCTCCCGCGACAAAGACATGCAGTGGGAAACAGCTGCTGCATTCCTCACAGCCTGAAGCCAGTTTGCACGGCTGAGCCCAGATACCATGCAGATATAGCAGTAATAATGAATGATGGATGATTTATACCACTGGGTTTTGGGTCTGTTCTGAAACTAATGAGTGTATACATTTTTTTAAAAAATTTCTCTTTTTGCTTTTAAATTATTCCTATAAGACATGGGAAAGTGGATGATTTATTTGGTTATATTGATACTAACATTTTAAAATTATCTATCCGTATTGATTTAGATATACATTTGTTAATTCATTTCAAAGATTTCAATTTCAACAGTTTATTACATATTATTATGAATTTATATGCTGTCATCTTTGTTGGGTGCTCATATTGTTAGTCCTTTTAAAAAATATTCAAAATATTTCTTAGAATATAAAGGTTGTATCAGAGCCTCAATCTTTTTATCCTCTCAAATCTTTAAACAAAACCACAGACAGTATATAGTTACCAAGACTAAATCCATGCACAGCTTTTGCGTAAAAATTAGGTAAGAATACATCTTGAAAAACTCCGTGATACAAATGAATGGGAGACATTTCAAGTAGCCACACATCCGTGCATGGGTCTGTATATTTTCTTTCCTGAGAAAAGAATACCACAGAGAGAAAAAGCAAATAGCAGTAAGGAACAAATGGTACTGAGAAAGAAAGGAGTCTGAACAGCCAGCAGAGGTTCGCTGGAAAGTACTGAGACACAGTAACCACCGGAAGTTAAGCAGGTAGCATTTTAGCATGTACCCATGTAGATACATGCAAAGGCTTACTACAGCAAAGAGGTCTGAGGAGGTGAACACTTTAGTCCTTACTAAGAGTTGAGATTGACCTGCTAAGGCCCAACTCTAGAACAGGGCTCCAGGGAACAACTGCTGGGACTGACATCTACACGTAGATGACTTGTGTAATACTCAGGAGAAGAGGGAGGACACCAGCTAAGAGTGCCAAGGAGAGTGCAGCGCAGGATCTCCAGAAGCAAGGTGCAGAAGAAGGGAACAACAGAAGCGTTAACTGTGAAGTGAGAGAAACCAGCAGAAGCAATTCTCCCTCTAAACTTCTAAGGAAAGTCATTTTACACCCACAGAAAATGAGCCAGACTCCCTGCACCCTCCAATAAAAAGCGAGTTGAATGTGATAAGTAAAAATAGAACAGAGAAGAAAACACCCTCCACACTATATAAAGACCCCAGAAAAGATATTGCCTATAGTAGGCATATGTATATATACAGAGCCCAACAAACACGAAAGCTGTATCTACTATTTTTAAATAGAGTTAGAGAGATAAAGAAACGTGACACAAGACAGAAGTACACAAATGTACAGCATGGGGTTAGATTTAGATCATCGGAGAATGGAAGAAGAAAAGAAAAAGCAAGTGGACCTTATTTTTTCAACACTCCCATGACTATTTATACTAGTATCTCCAAATACATGTGCTAAAATTTCACTTCTTAAGGACATGATTATGAGGGCAAATGTCCCATTAAAGTGTGAAAGGCTTAATGTTTTAATGTAATTTTTATCGTATTTCTGTGAATTGTTGCTCATAACCTTTATTTTCTTTGGTTTTGATTTTACTTTTTTATTGACTTGTAGTAATTTTTATACATACTGGAAACAATATTCTATTATATGCCTTTTAGTATCTTTCTTAAATTTAATATATGCATTTTAGTATCTTTGCCAAATTTGAAATGTCCTTTTTAGTTATAATATCTCTTTTTAAAACAAACTTGTAATTCTAATATGGTATGCGTCAAAGGGTTGTATGCTTTATGGTATTGCTGTGCTTTATTTTTCTTTCCTGCCCAGCCAGAAAAATAAATGCCATATGCATTCTTTAATATTTGGTAAAGCTTTGCCTTTTACATGTGAACATTTAATCCATGAAAATTACATTTAATGATAATGTAAATTTTTCTTTTTATGTTTATTATATCAACCTCAGGAGCATCAATATTCTACTGACACAGACAAGGCTACATCTAGCATAGTTGCATACATAGTATATAGTCACATGTTTCTCTGTAGCACACTTAAGAATAGAAATACTGAACTAAAGAGTTTGTTCAGTTTCAATAGCTATTGGCAAATTATTTTTCTAAGAAAACTTTCAAATGGACCTATTGCCAGGAAGGTATGAATTCTGCTTCCCTACAAGTTTTATCTGACCAATCTGATGAATGTTAATTGTTAGTCCAATATTCATTTATGACTTTGATTTGTTCCCTTGAGACGTACTGCACAATTACTTGCCCAAAATGAGCTACTTTCTGAGTCTGCAAAAATTTGTGAATCCCAAATTATTCCATTCAAAATAATATACAATTATCCCCCCAAGAACATATGAAGTAATTGCTCCATCCCCCCACCTCTGGTTGTAATCCAGTGTGTGAGTCACTCTCTCAGAAATGATCAAGGAAGAGCAACCTACAGGCATTCATTAGAATTCTCTCACCCCTGCAATTTTAATATTTATACAACTAGTATCTCACATCTCTGTGAACACTTGACTGTTTAAAAAATTGTACACATATTTTGAAAGCATTTAAAATTCATTGTAGTCTCTCATTACTACATGTAACAAAAGCAGTGTCGTGTTCTTTTTGTACCTATGACTGTCTTCCGTTTCTTGGTTATCTATTGTACTATGTCTGATCAAAAACACTTGCATATGTATATCAACATTGTGTTTACTCCTTAGATTATTCATGAGGAGTGTCAGCTGCAGAAATAGGAGATTTAATGAGTTTCATGGGGATACCTCATTGCAAGAACAAGAACTGGAAAAACGAGGAGAGCGCAAGTGTCTGCATACTAACACGGCCCCTTGTTAAACTGGATCTTGGAAGCCGCCCCACGATATATGTCTCCTTTACAGAAGCTTTGCTCTCAATTTAATTTTCTTTGTATAAAGCAGCCTCCCACAGACACCATGTTAATTCTAAATATGTAAACCACAAAGGCCCAAAGGAAGAAGTTTCCATTGCTGTGCCCTGACTATTGTGTTGTTCTACACCTTTTCCCATTCCTTTCATGTTATGGCTTTGTTCTCCCGATCTTTTTAAAATTTTTTAAAAATCATTATTTGTAATAGAAATAGGATGCTGCAAAGATAAACATTTAATTTATTAGCATTCTGCACATACCTTCTGTTTCATTGGGAAGGTCTTAATTTACTTTGGCGAAGATAATGCATTATAAAGCATCTTTTTTACATATTTAATATATGCCATGGTGTGTTAGTCTACTGGGACATCAAGCAAAGTTAATTTAAAACAATGAAGGTTAAGGTTGATTGGAGCACATGCAAAATAGAGAGCTAAAGCCATTACTCATACTTTTAAGTTTAAAAATTTTTATATATGTATAAATAAAAATATTTGTGTCACTATAATTTAGATATATTATGTATTATCTCTGTGGTTATACAAGCATACACATGTACCAAAATAACACAGAATTATAATCTTTGACTCTAATATTTATGAAATTTTTGGTTTGAAATTCTATAGAAACGAACCTTAAGCAAAGATTTCCAACCTCCCTAAATGTCTTTGGTGAAATTTTGAAGCAATATTTTCCAATGGTATTTAAGAGAATTTCATTAGTTTCCCTGTAACATAGGCAAGATATTGCTGTACCTTTAGGCACCCCTTTGAGCTAGAATCAACATTTTTTAAATGATTGGGCTTTTTATTTTCATTTTCTCAGCTTTCAGCATTTCAGCATACATTTCAGTCATTGAAAAATTAAACTACATAAAATTTGAAATTCCTGTTTATCACAGAATAAAATCAGCAGAATTAAAAAAGAAAAGAATACACTAATGTGATGATACTCAAGACTCGAACAAATAGGAATGAGTATCAAAATAATGACTCATATGTAAGTTACATTGTGTATGTTATTTGTATTATTATAGCAAACTCATCTGCTGTAATTACTCATTCATTTCATGCCAAAAGAATATGATTTTTTTTTAAATGCCTTTCCCAATTTGTGTGATCTGTAAGCACCAGAGTGAAGACGTGGGCTTCCTAGATTCTATGTCTCTAGAATCATAAACTGATATTCCAACACTCCACAAGGAGGGACTAACAGGGAATATTGACTGAATGATAAAACTTGTAAATGTGTTAAATAAAACCACGAGTAGGGCCCAATAGCCCAGGCCTGAAATTCCAGCACTCTGGGGACTGAAGTAGGAAGATTGAAAGCTTGGGCAGCTAAGCAATTTAGTGAGACTCTGCTTAAAATCAAAAATAAGAAAGATTTCAATTATCTCATGGAACTTAATGTGGAAAACAATGGGAACTGGAGGTGCAGGGTAGGGGGAGGGCCAAAAGCAGAAAGGGGAAGGTCTTGTAACTTTGCCATGATATGTATGTGCACAAAATGCTCAAGATCAATGTAACCTTTAAATTTTGTACTTATATCTATCAATAAAATGGGGAAAAAATTTAAAAGAAATGGTCATGGATATAGCTCAGTGCAAAGACTCTGGCTTCCATTCCCAGAATAAAAAGAAAAGAAAAAACAGAATAAAGGAAAGAAGAATTTCTTCAGAGTGTTCTTCTATGCTGTTGGCAAGAATGAATATATAGCCAACACCATACATCTGAGAAACACAATTATTCAGATAATTTAAGACTTACAAAGACCCACTGTCATGCCCTATACTATACAGAATTTACAAAGTGTTTTACATCATTTAGATATTATTTGCTGGGTGGCTGATTTCTGCTAGTTGTGATTCTACTACTGTAATTTGTGCAACAAACAGTTACTATTAACAACAATTTATAGAAGAAAATTATGCCTTTTAATGACCAACCAGAATTCAAAGGTTTCCAAACTTCTAATCGCATCAGTTCCTACTTCATTTGATCTTCCTCAAACAAATTATTTACTATAGCAAAGACAGAAGACTCTGAAGAGCTCAATAACAATTCAAGATAGAAAAATGAAATAATTATTTTTATAATCATGTTTTTAAATAAATTTTTAAAACAGTAACCCTAGAGTTTGGATTTCAAAATATCCTAATTATCATCTTAATCCTTTCTTTCATGTTTGTTCTGAGAAATCAAAACTAAAATATTTAAACTAGAACATTTTGATGTTTCAATGAAAATATTTTAGCTACATGAAAAATATTAAAACTCACATTTAGAAATTCTTTGAATATTTTAAATGCTATAATGTTTCCACCAACCATTTAGGAAGGTAACTGTTCTTATCACATAAACACCGTAGCTCTGCTGTTCATAATTCCAGAATATAAATCTTAGCTCTAGAAATTATTGTCTTAGGAAATGACACAAACATTTCACTTCCCTCATGTACATAATAATATGATGATATATCTGCAGATGATTTAGGACATTTGGTTCTAAGTGCCACAAAATTTTGCACAAATCAAACTGACTCACATGCGCTGATTCATGTAGAGAAAAGAGTTCAGAAGTTTGACGAACTCTTTGATCACTGATCTGGCTCCATTTGTCTAAAGTTTCGTGCCAGTATTGGCTAACTTCAGGTTTGGTGCCAGATGGCTGCAGTCACTGGAAACTTCTAGTCTTGTAGTCTTCATTCCAGAATAAAAGACCTGCTTTTTCCAACCATCAAATAAAAGCCCTTAAGTTTTATCTAGATTTAACCATCTACAGAAATATATCCATCTTGAAAAATATGGATAGGACAGGAAGGGGGTTATTTTTATTGATTTGAAACACAGTGTGGACCTGGAGGTGCTCAACCTTAAACAACAAAGTGTTGAAGTGGGAGAAGGAACAAGCACGGTGGCCGGAGATGCCGCAATCAACCATCTTCGGAAGCTGCCTGATAGAATGTTTGTAGTTTTGAAATAAATAATACATGTGATGCACATAATGGAGACTCTGATGTAATAAAAATGCATTAATGCTAGATAATATTATTCTTGCAACATTTCCCTTCATTTGTATTTCACTTGAAGATTTTATTAACAGACAACCTAAAATCTGGGATGTATATTAAGAATATTTTTCTTGCATATTTGTCCAACATAAGCAAAGGAGACTAGTTGTTATTTCATGCTTATACCGAGAGCCAAATTCTGTATCTTGGTTCAACCAAGTTTTGCTCTCATCTTCCCTCATTTTTTCCATGAAAAATGTGTATAAATTAAGCTTTCGGCAACAGTTGATTTGGCAGGATAAGCTGCAGTCATTTCATGAGCTAGAATACTGATGCATGAGCCATATGCATTTGTGATATTTTTTAAATGTGACAGTTTTGGGGTGAGAGCTAAAAATTATTTTTAAAAAAGATTATTTTCTTAAAAGCATATTTCAGAAAACCAAGGAGATGAGCACTCCTTGATTTAATAACTCACTTAAGAGTGGATCGAGTGTGTGGTTTTAGTTTCTACCCAGCATACTCTTATGAACTTTGAAGATAATTTTCTTCTATATTTTGAGGAATAGACCCTTTTTTCTTTTGCTTTTTTTCTCTTTTTTCTCTTTTGCAATTCTAATAGTTTTGATATCACTTTAACCAACCCAGTTTCTCATAATCATAACAGGACCTAATATTTATTGTGATTATTATTTGTCAGAGATTGTCTTCTGTTTTTAATATTTCTTAACTCTTCATTCTCTTGGTCACAGTCCCTCTGAAGGATTTTTGTCGTCCTTTACTTAGAAGCAAACAGTTTTATGAAACTTTGAGAGACCGTTTTCATAGTAATGTTGATTTCAGGGAGTCATTTTCACAGTTTGAATAAATCACTACAAGAATGAATGCTTATATCATCATCCCCAACACACACTCACGCACACACACACACACACACACACACACACACACACCACTTGCCATTCTATTTATCTAGCATTCTTCATTTAGTACAAATCTCTATGCACAGAAGCCCCCACATTTATGTGCTCAGCGCTTTTAGGTTTTTTACACATGGAAACTGCCTACCTGTCTCATAGTTCAAGTTCCTGGAAGAGACTATCACTTCGTCAGTTAAGGCTAAGTGGCCAAGAGACTCACTCAGTTATGTCCATGAAGAAGAATCTTAGTTTAAATGGGATAAAATACATCACAGGCAAATGACTAGTTCTGTCATTGATGGTAAGGTTTCTAATGAAAATTAATAAAGTCATAATCTTACTTTACAACAGAGCTTGGGAGGATCAAAGGGAAACAGGACACATAGCACCTGCAAAGGCTGTATGAAGGAGGCAGGACATGCTTTATCTACATCCTTCACTAGCTTCTGTAGAAGGACCTCAGCATATGTTTTAATAATGAATATAGGACACCAGTGCATTATTTTTAGTTTATTATTTAATTAGTTGATTTGTTTTTTCTGAAATTCTAGTTGAATTATTCCCATTCAATTTCTCATAATTTGAAATCTAAGAAATGTTCTCAATATTAACATAAAGTTCTATCAGGGTAGGCGCTTTCACTGGAAATTCAGTTAAGATTCTTAGGACAGATTACATGAGTAACTGTACTTTAGACTGATACATTATCAAAGCACTGACCTGTGAACTGTGCTATCATTATATTCATTCCCTAAGAAAATTTATCACAATTATACACAAGAAAGACAATAAAAACAAGCAAACACAATAAACTAAGGCCTCTTATTACAAATGCAGTGATCAGTTCCTGGTACAAAACATCAATTCAAGTTTCTTCATGTCTTTTCGTCAAAACTCACTTATACTGTAACAGAATTTCCTGGTCAGAGGCAACCCAGCAAGGTCATCTCTTCTTGGCATGGCTAATTCTTCTCTTCAGTGTGCTGAGGATTTTCTTTTGTTAGTGGCAATAACTGCAATTTTCTTTTCTCAGCGTGTTAACTACTTAATTGCTATAATGTTTGTTCCAAATATCGACTTCACATTATCAATTCAAACTCAGTATTAAATCAAGAATTTGTAAGATGCCCTCTATCAGGTTCTTGTGAAGAGGAAAACTGTAAGAAAATAATAACCCTTCCCACGACTATTCTTTTTAACACTTGGAGTATCTGTTCAATGACATCTAACAGCAATTCTCTCACTCAGTGGTGCTGAACATGGTTTCACATGTCTTGGCCCCCAAATCTCATTTGTGCAATGCTGTTGTGTTATTTCCACTTATAAATTTAAGATCTGTCTTTCTCTTATTTGCTGTTTTCTAAATCTCAGTCATATTGAATGATTATCTATTGTATAAAATATGCATTATGAACATACATGTTTATATGTATGTGCGTGCATGCATGTATGTAAATGTAGATGAGTTCTTCAGATGCATATATGTGAAGCAGCTACCTTTTTCAGTCTATGGATTATATTCTCTTTATAGTGTGCTCATGCTTTTTGGAACATATATATGTATATGGGTGTGTGTGTGTATGCCCACATACAGACATACACATAAACATACATGTATACTGGTACTGAGGATGGAACCAAAGGCTTTTACACTAAAGTACAGCCCCAGTACTTTTATTTTTTAATTTTGACAAAGAGTCTTGTGAAGACACTGAGTTGTCCTTGCTGGACCTGATCTTGAAATACTTCTACCTCAGCATTCCAAAATCATGAGATGACAGGCTTGTGCCACCAGATATTATTACTTTAAAAATGTAACATTGGCTTTTATGAATTTCTCTGAGTACGCTGCTTCAGAGATATTTTAATGACTTGAACACTTGAAGATTTCCTATATTTTTATTCTGAAAGCCTTATTATTTTACCGTTGATATTCAGATTTATCCAACTCAAATCAGTTTTTATGTGTCAAGATAAATGTTGTTGTGCATGTATACCATGATATCACAATTTTTGTGTCCATTTGTCTACTGATGGGTATTTTGGGTCTTCCACATTTTAGCTCTTGTTAGTTGTGCTGCTATGAATGTGGGTATACGTATATCTCTTTTACATGATGCTTTTAACTCTTTTGGAAAGATCCTCAAAAGAGGTGTTGAGGGATCAAAGGGGACATTTATCTTCAGATATTTCCATACTGCCCTCCATAGTGGTTGTGCCAGTTTACTGTCCCATCAGTAGCATAAGAGGGTTCCTTTTTCCCCACAGCCTCTCAAGCATTGATTGATGATTGAGTTCTTGATATATGCCATTCTCTCTCGGGTTAGATGATATCTTACTGATGTTTTGATTTGCATTTCTCTAGTGGCTAAGGGTGTTGAAGATCTTTTCGTGTATTTACTGGCCATTTGATCTTCTTTTAAGAATTGTTTATTCATTTTTGTTGTCCATTTTTAAATCAAGTCTTTGAATTTGAGAGTCTGTTTTTCTTTAGGCCTTTTTATATTGTAGTTATTAGACTCCTTTTGAGAAATAAGTGGTGAAAATTTTTTCCCACTCAATTGGTTCTTTCTTCACTCTGTTGACAATATCCTCTTTGAGCAGAACAATTTTGATTTGATATAATCTCTTATATTGAATCTGGGAGCTATTTCTTTTGCAGTGGTTGTCTTATTGAGAAAGTCCCTGCCTATATCTAGAAATAAATGTATGCATGTATATTCACAGCAGCACAACTAACAATATCTAACATGTGGCAGACACCAAAATACCAATCAAAAGACCAATGGATACAAAAATTGTGGTAAATGTTCACAATGGAGTACTACTCATTTGCAGACATTTTTGATGCTTTTGTAGGTAAATGGATACAACTTGAGACCATCATGTTCAATGAAGTGAGACAGATTCAGAAGGTTAAATATTGAATGGTTTATCTAATAGAGAAACCCAGAATCCAGTCACTTAACAGAAATAAGTGGAGGTGTAGTAGAAGCTACGGGGGGAGAGGGAGTGTTAGGGAGGTGATGAAAGGGAAAGGAGAAGGGCCAGTAACTCTGACATGATGCATATGTGCACGAAATACCCAAGTTCAATGTGAATGTTATGCTTCACATGTATACATGTCAGTAAGATGGGAAAAATAAATAAAATTATTCAATTGTTTTTTAAATTAATGTTATCATTGGTGAACATTCTATTGACCTAGCAATATTCATTGAGAAGACCATTCTTATGACAGAAACTTCACTGTTGTTGCAACAAAACAGATGATGCATTTCGATATGCTCTATTGTGTTCAATAATTTGTACATCTATTCCCACATCAATACTCATCCACACAATTAATGTGGCTTTACAATATTGGCTTGATATCTGGTAGCATAAGTAATAAACCTTTATTCTTCTTTATGGCCTGCTTGGCTCATATGCATCTTTTATATTTTTTCTTATAATTTTAGAATTAGGTTGTTTATTTCCACTTTTAAAAGAAAGCTGATAGGACTTGGATGGGATTTTCTGTTTTCTCTATAAAATATTTAAGTGGGATTTTAAATCTTTAAGTAGTGACTTAATTTTCTATTGCTATGAAACAAAGTGTGAACAATTGAGAAAACTGAAACAACCCTCATCTGTCATGCCATCGTACGCACCAGTTTGGGCGTGGATTAGCTGGATTCTGCAGTCAGTCGCTTGGCATGGTACTGGATCTCAGTTGAGTCTCACTATCCTGTTAGCATGTGTTCTTTGAGAGCATAGAATTCTTGGCAGCTTGTTTCTTCCAGAACAGGAGGAAACAAAACCTCTGACTTTCTTTTCTGCCATCAAACCTTCTTCAAAAATCTCACTTGATTAATTAGACCCACACAGAATAATAGGTTTTTTTGGTTGACTTAATTTATTACAGGACTTTTAATTATGTCTGCAGAAATCCTTCCATCATTGACATATTACCTGATAAAATAGATGATATCCATCACCTTTGCCATAATATTTCACCAGCTAAAGCAAGTTAAAGGTTGTGGCCATAGTCAAGTTTATGAAGGATATGAATCAGTAGAACTCATTTTACAATTCTGTTTACTAAAGATACTAAACTTTCCAATCCAGAAACATAAAGTTGTCTCTAATTATTCATGCTATGTCAAATTTCCTTTTGTCATCTTTTGTGATTTGCATTCTAGAGGTCTAACACTTGTCCCATGGTATTTATTTCTAGAAATTTTATTTTTTTGGCTTTTGTTAGTGATACTTTAAGGTTCTTTTTTCTGGAGAGATAAAATTTACTTTTGCATATGAACTCGGAACCTAGCAACTTCACTAAATTAAATTGTAAATCTTTATCTGTAAGTATTGATAGACTTTATGCAGTCACAATGATGTCATCAACTTCACATTCTCAACATTGACAATAACCTATACGACCATGTTTAAGAAAATGAGAACAGCAGTTTCTTTGTATTATTTTCAACCTAAGAGACAAGGGTGGAATAATAAGTATGATGTTAACTGTGTTACTAAATGTGAGGATGAAATTAGCTCAGGTTTTATGAAAAGAAACATTATTCTCTGTTTGAAAGATATTGGTCACAAAGTATCCCTTTGTGGCAAAAAAAACGACTTAAAGGCTCTGAGTCTTAAAATGAGTTAGATTCTAATTTTGGTGTTGCTAGTATTGAACGTTCATGAGAAACTGTAAGGACCCTCTGGCATGGGACTACAAAAGCCGGTTACCTCAGGCTCAGGAGACTGATATCAATCCTGAGTGACAGAGAGAAGCCAGTTTACATTCTTCTTTCCTTTTTCCAGTTTTAGTATATAACTGTCTCCTCTTGTCCATGCGGGTTACTTTCAAGACTCCCAGTAGAAGCCTGAAATACTGCTAGCACTAAACTCTATGTGTGGTGTGATATTTCCTGTATATACATACCTATGATATGGCTTAATTTAATAACCAAATAAATAATACCGTAGCAGTTTCTACAGTAACATTCTAAATGTATAAATTGTGCATTTCTGGATTTTTTTTTCATTTAACTTTTTTTTCTTTTTTCCCCTTATCTTTATTAGTATTTATGTTAGGAATGGTTACATCGAACTTGAGAGTTTTGCGCACGTATGTGTCGTGTCAACTTGGCATTCCCTTCTCCACCCCCTTTTTGCCTTCCCACCCGGTCCTTCACTCCCCTTGCTCCCCAACACCTCATCCATTTGACTCTATTATTTATTTATATTCTAGGTTTCTCGTATTAAAAAAACATGATTTTAACCTTCAACCTTCTGAGTTTGATTCACTTTAAACATAAAAGTCTCAAGTTGTATCCATTTATCTGCCAAAAAAAAAAAAACTGTCATTTTGGCAGGCAGAGGACAACTCCATTGTGTATACATGCCACATTTTTTGTATACTTTAGTCTGTTGTCATTGTATGATCTCGCATAATTTAGCTATTGTTAGTTGTACTGCTATAAACATGCCTCTCTGTTATATGGTTATATTGTAACTCTTTGGGAAAGATGCCTAGAAGAGTCAAGGGTCAAGGTGATTATCAGTTTTCAGTTTTTGAAGGAATGCTCATACTGCTTTCCAGAGTGATCGTGACAGTTTATAGTCCCACCAACAGTACTGGAGGATTCCTTTGGCTGCACAACCTCACCAGCTTCTACTGCCCTTTTGAGTTCTTGATAGAAGCCATGCTCACTGAAGTCAGGTGTTATCTCAGTGTCATTTTTGTTTGTACCTCTCTAATGGGTAAGAATGTTGAATTTGCTGGTTATTTCTTCTTAAAACTGTCTATTCATTTTAATTGACCATTTTTAATTGGGTCTTTGTTTTGAGGATCTATTCATCTTTGATTCTTTATATATTGTTATAATTAGCTTCCTGTTTGAAGAGTAGGTGGTGAATATTTTTTTCCCATCCTATCAGTTCTTTCTTCACTCTGTTGATTATTTCGCTTTCTAGGCAAAAGCTTTTTCATTTGAAAATATCTCATTTTTTGATTTTGGAATTTTTGAGGTTGTTTCTTCTACATCAGCTGTTCTACTGAGCCTTTGCGCGCACCTATATCTTCAAGAATTTTCCTGTTTTATTCTTCAGTAGGTCAGAGTTTCAATTTTAACATCTGGGTCTTTGATCCCCCTTGATCTGATGTTAGTACATGACAATAGGTATGTGTCTAGGTTCATTTTCTGAATGTGGATAACCAGTTTTCCCAGCATCATTTATTGAAGATGTGATCCTTTCTCCAGTGTGTGTTTTTGACCCTTTTTCAAAGATCAGATGACTGCGGGTACTTGAGGTTCCCTCTGCATCTCCAGTTCTTTCCATTGGTCAACCTGTCTTTTTTTGTGCCAATACCATTACGTTTTTTTTTTATCACTGTGTTGCTTTGTAATATAACTTGATTTCCAGAATGATGATGCCGCCTACTTTTGTTTTGTTATTTTGCTATTCTCGGTTTCTTCTGCTTCCATATGAATTTTAGGTTTGAATTTTTCTAGTTTGGTGAAAAAGTATTGCTGGTATTTTGATAGTAATTGCATTGAATCTATATATCAGTTTGGGCAATATAGACATTTTAACAATGCCAGTTCTACCTATCTGGAAACAGGGGATGTCTCCATATTCTAAAGTACACTTCGATTTCTTTCTTTTCAGCATAAAATTGTTTTCATTGCAGAGGTCCTTCAATTTTTTTAACTAGGTTCATTTAAGGATATTTAATTTTTGATGAGCTATTGAGAGTGGAATTTTTCTTCTGAGCTCTTTCTTGTTGAGTACATTGTTAATGTAGAGGAATTTTATCGATTTTTTTGTATTATATATGTATACAGCAACTTGGATGAATTTGTTAATTTGCTCTAGAGTCTCTTGGTGGATTTTTTGGTCTTCTGTGTGGAGAATCATGTCATCAGCAAATAATGATAATTTAACTTCTTCCTTTGCAATACATACATTCTTTATTTCATTCTCTTGCCTGATTGTTCTGGTTAAGGTTTCACATGTTATGTTTAAAAGCAGTGGTGAGAGTGGACAACCTTGCCTTGTCCCTTAGTTAAGGTGAAATAGTTTCAGTTTTTCCTCACTCAGTGAAATATTGGCAGTGGGTTTGGTGTAAGTGGTATTTATCAGTTTGGTACTTCTGGATCAATTTTCCTATTTTTAAAAAATGAATGGATGTTGAATTTTGTCAAAGGGTTTTTCTGCATCAATTGAGATGAGAAAAAAAGTGCATTCTGTTAATGTTGAGGTGACCACTTTGTAAATACTAGTTAAACACAACTGTTCTATAGCATGATTTAACTTAAATGTATCTGTTAATTTTTTATTTAGTTGACTTATCTACTAGTGAGAGTGGAGTAGTGAAGTACTGTACATTTAGTATTTTTAGACTATCATTGATTGCAGGCAACCAAAAGTGTGGAAGACAAACATATGGATATGGGAAGATTATGATGCAGCTTAAAATATTTCACTTCATGAGGATGTTTTCTTATATTTTTACCAACTCTACCTCAGTTACCTTGATCCAACTATCAGTTGTCAAAACATCGCCTTTCTTGTGTTAAAACAGTGTAAAAATATCAAACTAAGTCTCTATAATGTCAAAGAGAATGGCCAGTAATCTCTTAGAAAAAATAATTAGATACTTTCAGAGGAAGGTTACTGGATGCCGTTTGTACAATTTTTCTTACTACATACAACACAAATTACCAGAGTGAACAGAAGCAAAAAAAAAAAGTCAGTAAAGTCAAAAGTCTAATAAAAAATCATCTTCAAGCGAACAAGATATTAAAAATAGCAGAAAAGTTTTAAAGAAGATATTATAAATATATCCAACCAGTTTAGAAGCAAATTGTGCACAGAAAAGATAATATTAGTGAATTTGAACATAGGTAAGATTGAAAAAAAAAAGAATAAAAAGTCTCACTGAGTTGTGATATATGTGAATAGAATTATAGAAAAAGAAGAACGACAGAAGCTGCACCTGGTGGCACACACCATAATCCCAGCACTGGAAGGCTGAAGCAGGAAGATTGCCGTGTGTTCGAGGCCAGGCTGGCTACATAACAAGTTTGCAAACAGCGAGCCTTGTCTACAAAGTGAGATCACATCTCAAAGAAAGAAAGAAAAAAAGAAAGAAATGAATAAAGACAGAAAGAAAAAAAGATTTGAGGCTTGTTCACAACTTTAATGAAAAACAAATAAATCAGACAGTCCCAGAGAAGACGAACAGGGACAGTACACTTAGAGACAACATAGGGACTAGAGGCATGTCTTCATGGTTTAGTGGTTAAAACACTTGACTAGCACACATACCTGTCATCCCAGCATTCAGGAGTCTGAGACAGGAGGATTGCCCCGAGTTCAATGCTGGCCTGGATACATAGTGAGCTCAGGACCAGCATGCACTATAGAGTGAGACTCTGCCGAAAGAGAAAGAGAAAGAGAGAGAGAGAGAAAGGAAGAGGGAGGGAGAAGAGGGAGAGCAAGAGAGAGAGGGAGATCATAATCAGGCTAGCAGTGAATATAAAAGATTCTGAGACTAGCTTAAAGAGTCAGAAAAAGAGTAATATGAATTATATGGAATGGTTTTTCATCAGAACAAAAAAGAAATATCTTTTTAATAAAATCACATCTGTCATACAGGGAATGCAGAAGGCTTCAGATGTAATAATGATTATGCAATCTGTTCGTATTCCTTCATAGATTCTTCCCACTTAATTACCCAGTACTTCACACAAGGCAATTAGTAAACAACTCTTCAAAATATGTGTTTGTACTTGATTAACAAAACCTAGCTTTGTGTCAATTATCTGAACTACCAAGAATTCTTTCTCCAACCACTTTTGTCATTTTTTTCTTTTTCTAGCTGTGTTCTGTTTTTCCAAGTATATGAAGATATTAAATTATTTGTTATTTCCAAAAATTTTACTGAAATTAAGTCCATTTTCAGAGAAAGGAAGGGGTTTGTGGTATCCAAACAGAACCTCCAAATACCAAAACAATTTCTTCTGAGAGTTTTAGTTTTTACTGCCTGAAAATTCTTTTCTTTAGAGACATTATACATTATAAAGATGTAATATATTTAAGTATTCTTATCTTTAATTTCTAGACAAAATATAATTTAAAACTCATTAATACTCAATTTTTTTCTGGGATAAGTTTTAAGAACTGTGTCCTGAAAGAAAGAGCTAGAGAAATCATTTGTGTGTCACTTATTTCTATAGGGCAGAAGTTTATTATTTCCCTAAACTTTCTATTTTCTTTTTTAATTGTCTTCGATTTCATAACTAGAATACAGACATAAGCAGAATACCATTTAGTTCAGAATTCTTTGGTATGAAATCTTCTATCTAGGGGGTACTTGTGGTGAATGAGTTATAAATAATAGAATCAGGAATTGAGTACACAATCTTTCAAATTATGGTAATTTCAAAGTCAATAATAAAGCAAAAAGGAGTTTGGTACTCAGTAATTGTTTGTAATTATTTATATAATATTGATTTATTCAACAAGTACCACAAAATATCTGTTCTTACTCTCTGTGCACTCCTTCCATTTACTGCCCCCACATCCTGCTAAAACCCCATCCATCAACATGACTGCGACAACATTCCCAAGTCTACGGGTCCCGCCTCACTTAATGAAGTGGTTTTCTTTCCATCCATACACCAGCTCTTGCTATCAATGCCACTAAGTCTCATACGGAAATCTTTTGTTCTCAGGTTTCTATGATGTCACATTTATCTCATTTCCTCATCATTTGTGATTCATTGGACTCCTTTTGGTCATTTGCTAAAATGGCTATTTTTTCCTATAATTCATGATGAGTAGAGGATGATTTGTTGAGAATGTTAATCAACTTCACAGTTTTACTTTATAGAATATACATATTTACATATTTATATTCATATACTGAAGTAAATGACACAAAAATAATTACTATATTTTTATATTAGAAGTATTTTAACTGAAAATACTAGAAAGCCTTTCTCATCTTTTTACTCTGTGGAAACATATATTGGGCCAGATATATCTGCATCAAAATATTTAAGAAAATAATTTTTAATGAATTTAGTAAATTACTTAATAACATCCATAGGATATTTTTATTGTAATGTTGTACTTAGAATTTGTATACTGTTTACTTCTGAAACAAATATTGGTAATTTCTCAGAAAATTAATATGTCGATAGCATTTTTAAGATCTATTTAAGTCTATAGAAAGCAAATTCTTAAGTAAATCCTATCTCATTTATGTATCTTGTTTTAAGCCTGTAGTTATTTTAATTGCATCAAATATTTTATTTTTTATTTTATTAGCATTTAATTTCGATATATAATAATAGCAATTACCTTGGAAAATGGGTGCATTTACATATCACATCTCAATCATTATCACTCCCACTTCCCCTTTCAACCCTCCTGCACCTCTCCTTGAAATCCCCTTTCCCTCTCAACAAAGTCTACGTTCTCACTCTCTTCCATCTCTCTTTACTTTTTTCATGGTCTGGTTTTCTCAAATTAGAAAGACCATGCCATATGTAACCTACCAAATCCAATTCACTTTGCTAAGCATAATGACTTCAGGATGCATCGAAGATTTTATACCCTATTTTATTTTACTATCACCCAATCTCTGTCTACTACAAATATACAAAATCCACAAGTATGGGGATTATTGGTTGTTAGAGCTCTGTCCTAAAATTATATGAATTATCAATCTTTCATTTTATTCTTTAATTAATTAAATTAATGCCCATTTTTATAATTTGTGTATGTTCTTTTAACCTTCCTGTCTATTGTTTTGAGGAACTGAATGGTTTCTCTGCTATCCTTTTAAAAACAATATCTTTTTTGAATCGTGTTATTTTATTGAGTATCCGCTTGGCTGTCTCCTGCAAGTTCTCACCTTTCTGTATATATGAGATTTTCTTGTCTATTTGAACAAAAAGTTGCCGTGAGCATTTTTCAAAATTATTCTGTTTAGGGCTCTACTTCTAAGACAGATTATATCATGTTAGTGTTTGATACTTACAATCAGAATTTCTACCCATCGTCCCATGAGACTGCACCCAGCCTCTTCCTGGCCTATGAATAGCATGTGTTTTCATTGTATGTACACATAGTTTCCAGGACTTCCCTGGTTCCTAGTTTAGCAGAAGATGTTTGGAAACTCTCTTCCCCACTCTCATTCTCTTTGATGATCTGCATGGTTTCTAGGAGAGCAGGGAGAAGAGAAGCCATTGCTACTTTTTTTGGAGACTGAACTTGTGAAATATTTATAGTGACTTAAATCTGCTGAGGCAGAAAAGACTTTTTTTTCCCTTGCTAAAGTTACTGCTCATTCAAATGTATGAATATACTTTTTATAGCATCTCCTCACTACTAAAGTTAATGTTAAATTAGAGTTTTTCATCAACTAGTCTATTTTTAAGTTAATTAATGTTTAGGTATCCTGCGTCTATTCAATGTGTGATTAAATTTTTAAACCTTAAATTGAATTTTTGCCTAGGGAATTGTACCAACAATGGTATTGTATTAGAAGACTTTTGTAGCATAGTGATAAAAATAAAGCGAATCTTAAAAAAAAAACCTATGAGCTGTCTACTTGAATTTCCATCATTTAAAAAAAAAAAAGAACTAAGAAAGTCACAGGAACATTCTCATTTTTATCAGCCATTTGTTAATTATTCATATAACCTGAACTATTATGACTTTTTCCATGAGTATCATCTAATTATCTTGGATGCTTATGACCAAATCAAAATTTGAATCTTGTACTCATTTAACATTCAAATATAAGCTAATAGCTTTCCAACTAATAAAATTAAGAAGATGGATATCTATTAATATGAGTTTTAGAAGATATCTTGATAAAAGATGGATTATCAAGTTTCCAACTTATGTGTTTTGGACAATAGGCCCTAAATGATGATTTTCTACTCTTTTCTAAGATACGACCTTATTCTACATGTGAACTTCTAATTTTTCACAATTACATACTCTTTGCTCCTGCTAACTGAATTGACTCTAAAAATTCTTGTGGTAGATTTATGTTAATGAAAACTGTCTTCTGATATTGTACTGCATGCATATTTAGAGTATTATAAAACATTACTTTTAAAAATTGTTGCCTTCTGCTTCCTTAACTTTCAGCACCATATTTTGGTCAAAATTTTGAAGACATCACATTTTCTGCTATTTTTAATTCTTACTCACAGTTGTTGTTCTAATCTCTCATTGTTACCTGATTAGTGGTTTTGATAGGCTGTACAAAATCTACCTCAAAGAACACAGTGGATATTTCTGTCGACAGTACTAAAATGATATTGTAGCTGTTGCATCAATAATTTCTGCAATAGCAACGCTAATACACTTCGGTAGTTCACCTCCAACCACACACATTCCATCCCCCATCACCTTATTAATAATTTCTAAATAAATTGTGATATCTACAAAACTTAACCCTCTTCTTCTTTCAGGTCTTGACTCAAATGTCATCTTCCTGGCACATCCTTCCCCGATCATCCTATTTAAAGGTATATATTCAGTATAACTCTGGGACCTCACGGTGCAACAGGAATGCATCTGACTCCAATACACCCTACTCTCTACAACGACTTACTGTGCTCTACTGCACTTAGCACTCTCTAATATTTTATATTTCATTTATTTTGTGTTTGTGGTCTCCTCCAACTGTTATGGTTTGAAGTTCGAATATCTTCCCAAAATCCTCATTCATTTGCATGTTATAGATTATCTATGGAACCACATGCTGTTGGGAGATTGGGACCTGGTCTGGAGGGGTGGATGATTGGCTGTTGGTAGGATATAAGTGTGTGGTGGAAGACAAGCGTATGGCACATTATATATAGTATGCAGGTGTGCGGATTGGATTACAGGCATGTGGTAGGGGCTTAAACCTGTAAAGGGTGGAACACTGAGGCTTGACCCACGAGGAGTGGATCACTGGGATGGGACCCCAGAGGAGATATGCTGCTCCCTGCCTTCCTTCTGGGACTGGAGTTGGCTTGGCTTTCTGTTTGCAGTGCTGTGAAGACCAGTCTCCATCTCCGCTTCCATCACGTCCTTCCATTGTTGCCAATTGCCTGTGAATGGACTATGACCTTCTGAAACTGAGACCTAAAAGAAACCTTTACTCCTCAGATTTGTGAATGACAGGTAACAAAGAGCAACTAAGAAACCCAACCCATTGAGAAAGCTTTATGAAGCTTCAAGATATCAGGGATGTTTTCCTTTTTGTTTATCATCTAACCACTGATTCTAGGAGCCTTCTTGAAATGTAGTAGGTTCTCACAAAATATGTGTTGAATAAACAGAAAACTAAGCCAAGAATGAAATAAGTATTAAAAGGAATGGTGCTCAGAAACTGCCAGGGCAGAGGACAAAACTGGTGTAAAATTTTTTGAGAAAAATGTTGTTACTCTAATAGCGAATATGGCATTTAATTTGCCAAAGAAGGAAAGGTTTTCTGAGTTTCCATAGCACCTTCCTATATATATTTGTATTGAAATTGTGTTGACAATAATAATGTTTTACAGAATCCTGAAGTAGGAAAGAAAAAACCAAAGCTTTTACTGTTGTAGACTCACGTTCACATGCATGTACCGAAATTAGTAGTGGAGTGAGAGCTGGGAACACACGAGCAGGCTCCAACACCAAGTCGGACATCCTACTGACCGGTTGTTTTCCTCTTTCCCTCAGCTGCAGTGTTCCTTTCTATCATCCACCGTGACTTGCTTCTCACTACCAACAAATGCTGCAAGAAAAGGATATAATACACTCTGTTCTCATTGATGTTCATTTCTGTGTTCTAGCATTCATAGTATCCTAAAAATAAAGACTCCCAAGTAGGGTCGGTTGTTCTATTCATGACGGCATTCCTCGGTGTCTAGTGACACGATGTACTTTATAACTGAATAGGCGGCCGCATCAGGACCGAAGCATCTGGAGCCATAGCTCATTTTGGCAGTTGTGACTGACGCAGGATGAAGAAAGTAACACTATGCCAGGTGATGATAAGACACAGAGCAGGCTGATTACATCAGATTGCCTCCAATAAAATCAGCTGGGACACATATACCAAATTATCATTTCAAATCACTATACAGGAGCGGAATTACTCACCGAGGTTTGTTAATAGTATGCGTTCACTATATGCTCATAGTAGGCATGCAATAAAAATCTTAATTACAATACATGTAGGGGGTAATAGAATAAAATGACAGGAGAGTTTTCTAACGCTAGAATTATGCTTACACGTGATTTGCCCATTGTCTTGATCACAAACTCTGTTATTAATGAATGTTTTCCAGGGCCTTAAAATGTGTACTGAGATATAAGCTGAGAAACTCAGAAAAAATAGACGACAGCTTACAACAATCAGTATATGATCGTGTGCCGTTCTCCACGGAGAATCAATCAAAATTAAATTACAACTCATTTTAAAACTTCCCCGGTTCTCCATTGTTATGTGTCTGCCAGCTCCTGGGTCAAAATATAGCTGTGTTGTTCAAGCATCCATTCCTCTTGATTAAGAGACTCTCGGCGGGTGTGAAGAGGTTTGAGACAGTCCCTCGGTCCCACAGAGTTCATGTAGACTGTCTTGCCATTTTCACATTTCATTAAATAGAGAAAATGAAACACGCGAAAGACTGCAGCACAGTACACATTATTGCTCGAACCTTTGAAGCTGATGACATGACAAATGGCAATAAAAATGTGATTTAAATCTTGGTGGAGTAACATTGAAATTAGCATAAATGCTAATGTAATGTGGCTGCTTTACTCTTCTGTTAAAAAACAAATTTTGAACACCACTTCTTGGGTACTATAAAAAAGACTTTTCATGCTATTTGTTCAAGCTATTCTAAAAACTAAATAACTGCTTTTCTTAGAGACTGTAAGACTCTGACACCATCAGAATCAGAGAGACTTCCCGCACAACATTGTGCCTACTTGCCAACAATACTCTATTGTGTGCTCAGATATGTTAATATAGCAAATTTCATGTTAAGTGCTCTTATCCCAATGAAAGACACACAAAGTGTTGGCTTCATTATCTCACCTACTATCCTTAAAGTTCCAGCATTAATAATTCCTATAGACTTTTCTAAAATTAAATTGATATCAGCTAAAGTAACAAAATTGATAGTAGGGTTTTTATTATTCTACATCGGCCAAAGAACCTTCTAAAATATCCTTTCTGGTGCAGAAAAAAATGTACTGATAATTAATAATGGTAACTTTGGGAGAAATGTATGACTTTAATTTTCCTTTGATTTATTAAAATTACAAATACTATTTTCAAAAATTTGAAATATTTAACAATATAAATTTAATTGCACACAACAAAACTCTTGCTTCTGTTTTAAAAGAAGTTAGCAAATCTTTCATTCATTTTGAGCACAGTATAGTGATAACTCATAATTTCATTTTCTTTAAAAAAGAAGAGGTACTTATTAGATGGAATTTATTGCTTGAGTGTTTTCATAGAGTGGTGTTGACTTCTTTTTCTATCTAGTTGCTCACCACTCATCTTGCTTAGGAAAAAAAAAATGTCCTGATCTATGTAATGAGAGAAGTCTGCCTCCTACTGCAGAAACTGAATGGTACAGCTCTCTCTTTTCCCTGACACCCTCCATAGCCAGGTTATGATATTTGTCCAATGAAATACTTCTGGTTTGACCTCAAATCTTGATAAAAGTATGCCAGAAGCAGAAGGTGAAACATCAAATGGTCTCTCTGATATGAGAGACCCAGATCGCAACTCCTATAGAACTTAAGATGAAAGACAAAGTGAAAGAGGGGAGTAGGGTGGGGGAGGAGGGAGGGAGGGGTGGGTAGGGGGAGGGACAAAAGGAGAGTGGGAAAGCCCTTGTCACCTTGACAAGATATGTATGTGCACAAAATGCTCAACTTCATTGTAAACCTTGAAGTTTGCACGTACACATATCAATAAAATGTGGGGGGGAAAAGTATGCCAAGGTGCAGGTAGAGTTGACTTGTGAAGCAATATTGTCAATCTTGCAGAGATGCTAAAGGTAAGATTCTTAGGATTATTTAGGCTGGGTTCCTTCATACTTAGCTTTTTAGGGCCTACTAACCTTTTGAGACTGACACCCTAGCTTCTTCATGAAATATTTTAAACTAAACATTATTTATCCAGAGTCAGTGTTGTTACTTACATGAAAACAAGGCTAGTGAAGAAATTACTAGTTAGGATCAGGTTGTATGTAGCAGCTACTTAGAGAAATGAGAATTCTAAATGAGAATGTTAAAAGGAAATGAAAATTTTCTGTAATCATGATAAGCCAAGATCCAGCAACTTGAGTATTCAAGATATGAGGAATTTAAGGCTGTAAGGAGAGATGTCTATGATCACACTGGAACTTTCAGACAGATAGAAATTGAAACCTATGCAGACATGGTAGCCACTATTCCCAGATGACTAGATACACTTAAAATAAGGAAAAACTAGTGCTTATAAAAATAACATAAAATATGTTTTAACTCTGTATTTTATAATTAATTTTTTTATATTTAATATATGTTGGGCTAAATAAAATATAAAAACTGTGTTTGCCTTTTTAATTCTTTAAATGCCATTACTAAAACTTTTAAAATTTTGCACAAGCTCACATTTGTGGCCTATAGCCATCCACTTGATGTTGTTCAAAATGAGAACCATGGTACTTTCTGTTACCTTGCATGAAAATTTAAATATAAACAAACACCAAACTGATTCTCTTAACAATTTACACTGAATTATTCAAGTTCCAAGATTTGACCCATAAATTAGAATGTCTTTAAGTTCCTAGTCTTCCTAGTTCTTCTGCATGGAAGTGAAGGCAATGGCCGAGGAAAGACGACAGCACAGCGGGGACCAGGATACAGCCATGATTCCTGAGGACTTGGAATGCCTTCATCCATCTTGCTCACAAGCTTGCTCTTTATCAATAAAAAACACCTTCCCATTTACTTAAAGTAACACAGATAGAAATGTTACCTAGGATACTAAGTCATTTTCCTCCACCCGCAATGATACAAAAATGAATTCTCAGCTCGCCACAATGACACCGCAGCCTCCTGGTAAGTGAGCTGATCGCTTGCTGTGAGCAGGTTGGTGGCGCTTCAATGCATGTCTACCTCTTGGTTGACCACCTGAAGTCTGACTCATTGTCATTCTATTTTACATGTTTTTTGAAGTGTTTCTGTGAATTTTTCTCCTAAGGTTAACCAATGCCCAACTATTGGAACAGGCAATCCTCACTGGTTGGCATCAACTTAAGAAATTTCCACTTAGCAGAAAACGTATTGAGGTTGGTAAAACTCTGCCTATCTTTCATTTAGGTTTTGAAACTAATGCCTGGGTGACTTTGAGCACCCAATTCAACCCCTATAAGTTCAGTATATATGACAATATTGTATTTGATGATTAAATTGCTTTCAAGCTTATAATTCTTGATTCTATGCACAGTGACTAAAACTGCATGTGGTGTCTCCAAACAAAAATTGTTTCTAACCTAAAATTTTAACATCTGCTCAAATATTTGTGTATCAATAGAATTAATGTTCTTGACAGAACTCACACTAACCCTGAGGTGAGGACTTTTTTTTCCTGTTGGGGGATGTAGCCATTAAAATTCTCAAACAGAACATTTCCTTCTCTGGTTTAACTCTTTAGGGGAAAAAATTACTCTGCCCTCCCTAATTTTATCTTGTGGCTATAACATTTGGTTATTAATCTACAGCCATTACAACCAAGTCAATGTATACAGTCTGCAACATAAGGTAATCTCCACAACAAAGGGAAAGAGAAATATAAAATAGATAGTTTTACAAACATAGGACAGTTGGGGTATGGACCACACAGTTTAATAGAAAGTTGTGAGAATATATATAATGGGACACTTGGCAGATACCTGCTTCTGGAGGAAAAAATGGAGTCTTAAAAGGTAGCTATCTGTGGAACCTGAATCATGCCAACACGGTAATCTATAGGAAGAGAGCAGTTCTGCAGCAGACATCTTTAATGCACATCAAACTGCAGCACAATCTGTTGAAGGTCATCGGTCTCTTCTTGTTAGAGGTCTGGAGCCTGAAGCCGCAAAGGACTTGGGTCCAAGTTGTCTATCCCATCAACCTCAAATAAGCATTCACATCTCTTGAGACAGAAATGAAAGGCAAATAAATGCCTTCAGGTTGCTTCAAATGCCACCTCAGCTGCGAAAGTCTGCCCTACATGGAGAGGGCCTTTCCTTTTCCTGTTGGTTCCACCTTCTTTTAAACTAGGAGAACAAAACTTTCTGCCTGCAGGACATAAATTCTGAGTTCTCACCAAGAAAAAGAATCCCATAAAAATCCACCATTCACAAAGCAGAGCATAGGTTTTATTTTAGGTAACCGTCCTCATTTTCTTTGCCACTTTAATTTAGTTCCCGGGCATGAGTTTATTTTCACAAAGGTATTTATAGAGAGAAGGAAACCGAGAGATCCTTAATTTGGATTTCTCCAGTGTCTTGAAAAAGATCATGGCTTTCTCCAAGGAAGATGAGAGCAATTCCTTCATGGTGACAACTTCCTGCACACAGTAGCCAAATGGGTAATGGGCATACCTTTAGAGAGCATGGTGGCTTATTGCTTTATATCTGCAGAACAGAATCACTTGATCAGCTAGGCCTCGACTTCCCAGGCTTTAAATGCAGGAACAAGAAGATTGTGATGAGGATTGGATGAAATGTATGTATATCAAAATACTTGGTACAGTGTCTGACCAATACCTGTTCAGTGACGTTAGCTGTTAGCACAATTATGCTCATTATTTTTCACACAGAACCAATGACAGTGTGGGGATGGAAGTGGACACAGGAACAGGACAATTGAGAGGGAAAATTGCATATTCGTGTCACACAAGCAGCCTTGAAAACACTTCCATTTATATAAAACCTACGCTCATCTCTATGACAAGCTGTAATCCTTTTTATTGATTGCATTTCTTTGGTTTGACCCTTAGTTTACTGAATAACAAAGAAGCAGATTTCAGTTCTCAGGAATAGTCTCTGACAGAGACAAGTAGAAGCAACATTCTCAAAGATCTTCCTTGAAAAGCATTTCAGTCTACCCTAGCTCCAGCGCTTAAGTCAACAAAATACTTGACTTCTAACATAAAGAGTAATGAGAGAGAGAGAGAGAGAGAGAGAGAGAGAGAGAGAGAGAGAGAGAATGAAACCTTCTGAGAATATCTGAATACAAATGCTCTTCTCACCACTTTCAAGCTATGTTGTGTCAGACAATTTTTTTCCTAGTTTTCTGTTTTTATGTCTATAAAGTAAGGTTAATAACAGTATATTCTTCCTCAGGTTGTTGTGAAGACTGCATGAGAAAATATAGTTAAAGTTCTTATAATAGGATCTAGCATAAGGTAAGCATTCAAAATACTAGTGCGATATAATTATGTTAAAAGGAAAGTTTTGTGTTGATATTTCCTATGAAGAATTTATGTGTCATTTAAGTATTTTTGTTTAGTATGGAAAGAGTCAAACTATAAAATTTTCACTGAAAAGTTTGAATAGTGTTGCCAAATCCATTTTTAGTATTGTTGAAAATGATATGGTTATATTCATTAAGGTTCAGGCAGAAAATTGTTTCCTTTTGGTATTTCAAGTAAAAAAGAAATTTAGCACAATAAACAGGGTGATTTAGAGAGATGTAGGAAGGACTAGAGGCACAGCAATCATGGAGAGCTTCGCTATCATTCAATTTTATCAGCACTCATGATAGATTTGGAATTTTAAGAAACCCAGAAAACATCCTTCAAAGATCTTAATTCACCAGCACACCGGACGAATACCCGGGGGACCTTGGGTATCTGCAAAGGATCATGTCTTCTGAAACCCATAATGTTTCCCTACTGGATTAAAAAAAAAAAAAGTTTCCTCTTGTCCTTAATCCTTCAAACTTTGTGGCCTTTGCTATGCAAATTCCAAATTAAAAACCAGCTAGCAAAGCATCCTGGGAAATGTATTTCCTTTCCTAGACCTCCAGTCCCAGAGGCATTACAGCCAGGAAGAGAAATAAACATGCTTGATAATTGCTCTCAAGAAAACACTATGTGTTCCAGTTACTCTTTGGTTATTCAGCATCTACATAAACTCTTTTACCCAGATGTAAATATATAAGCAGCCATTAAATTGGCATTTTCAAATATAACAAGCTATAATTATTTCTTATTCAAACAAAAGCATATCCTCCCCCTACAAATAAGATAATACAAATTTCCATCACTTATTTTAACAAAAGGAGTGTTGTGTGTCACACTGTTCTAGTTTAATAACAACCTAATTGTATGAACTTTAACCTAAACAATAAATTATATAAAAATGTATCAAAACCATCAAAATGCTTTATATAAAATTATATACTGTACTATGCACATACACTTTTTGAAGTATTGGGGACTAAAGCCAGGCCTTTTGCACAGAGCTATATCTTTCTAACTTATCACAATTTTATTTCAGAATAGGGTCTCACTAAATTACTAAATTGCCCAATCTGGCTCAAATTCACGGTCCTCCTGCTTTAGATTTCCAAAGTGCTGCTGAGATTATAGGCATGAGCTACCCTTTTTTGGTTTTTCACAAATAACTTGCATACAGAGAGTGTACCTGGGTACTTTACCAATTTCCACATCTTGATATGAAGCAATAAATGATATCAAGAGCTTCCTTGCTCTAGCAACGGTTCTTTATCTTCCTCTTCCCAGATGCCATCTTCCTGTCCTTGATCTGGTACAGTGCTCTGAGCCTTGTAGCTCCATCTGGACTCAGGGCTGTAGTCTCCGATTGGCTTTTCCCGGTGTACACGGACACAGTGATCCGTTTCACAGCACATCATTGTGTAGTAGTGACCTTACTCTCCCTTGATAATCTGGGGTAGTCATCCCAAACTGTTCAGTAAATGCTTTCTTTTTTTAATTTTCAGGTTTTTCCCCATTTTATTGATATGTATACGTGCAAAATTTAAGGTTTACAGTGGAGTTGAGCCTTTTATGCACATATGTATCTTGTCGAGGTGACAAGGACTTTCCCACTCTCCTTCTGTCCCTCCCCCGCCCCTACCCTCCCTCCCTCACCCCCCACCTTACTCCCCTCTTTCACTTTGTTTTTCATTTCAAGTTCCATAGGAGTTGTACTCTGGGACTCTCATATCAGAGAGACCGCTCGATGTTTCACCTTCTGCTTCTGACTCGCTTCACTAAGCGTGATGTTCTCAAGTTTCTTCCATTTGCCCGTAAAAGCCTCCGCATTATTGGACTTTATTGATGCATAGTATTCTATTGTGTATAAATACCACAATTTGTGTATCTACTGGTCTGTTGACAGGTATATAGTTTAGCTATTGTTAGTTATGCTGCTATGAACATGGGTAGACAAATATCTCTGTTGTGTGTTGTTTTGACCTCTTTTGGATATACTTTACCTGTTGGTCTGTTACCAGCAGGCTATCTCTTCTGGTTTTGTAGAAATTTTGCTTTGTACCATGGTAAAGGAATTCCTCACTTAAAAACCAGCAAGCTGGGGCTGGAGAAATGGCACTTGCCATTGGTTAAAGCATTTGCCTTGCAAGTGCAAGGCCCAGTGTTCATTCTCCAGCAACACATAAACTGAGCATTGTCATATATGGCAGTAATCCCACCTCTCGGAAGACTAAGGCAAGAGGATTTCCACAAGTCTAAGGCTAGCCTGGGATACAAAGTGGTGAGTTTAAGGCCAGTCTGGGCTACAGACGTAGACATTGTCTGAAAGCAAAACAAAACAAACAAACAACCTAGCAAGTGAATAGTTGCTAGGAGAGGAATTAGGGTATTAGAAATGAAATGAGCTGCTTCCATTTAGCCTCTTGCTTCAAATCCCTGTACTCTCGCTATACTTCTAGGCATTATAATACCCGATAAAGCCAGAGAAGTCCAGGGATATTAGTTAATCCACTAACTTATCTCACATAAATATGTTTCTTGGTCAGAAACAATACTAGAGATCCTCTGACAGTGAGTCCAACAATGATATAGATTAGGGGGCCTAGAAAGAAAGCCCGTATTCACAATGCCTATTCCAAAGAGGTCAAATTGCTACCCTTAACATGACATAAAAACTCCATGCAACCAATTTGCCACACTGTCTCCACACTGGAGACTTGGTTTTCACCTAGCCATTGGCTACCTGATTGTGCAACAGCTCCTCCGGCCAGATGCGCCTGTGAGAGAGTTGAACTCTTGCCTAAGTTCCATGTGAGCTGCTCTGGACACTGTTTTTGTATTTACTGAGCAAACACAGAAGTAGTTGTTAAAAGGGACAAATACCCACAGTGCAGGTCACTGTGTATCTGATTATTGAATCTCAATTGCACTGTGTTCCCTTTTATGCGGCCAGGTAAGGGAAACAAACATTCTCACACTCAGTAACGATGTCTGATCTAACGCGTACCTCTCCTTTAACTGCCTTGTCACTAAACTTCCAGCTCCATTTCCTTCATGGTCATGACTATCCAGGAAATTATTTCTGACCATTCATAATTTAGTAGATATCCATATATCTAATCATCTCCATGACCAGGAAAGTGAAACATTAAACGCATTGCCCAAGGTTCTGCTAATCAAATTTTTCTTTCTTAGTGACCCTGTTAAATGAAGGTACAATTATTTAGAGTTGAGTAACTCATTACAATCAATTTTCATGTGTGAAGTAGCTTTAGGTTTTTTTTTTTTTCTTTCTCACGCAATATAGGAAACTTCTTAAAAGGTACAGCCTGAGGATTAGACAGATTTCCATGTAACCTGTAGAACCTAATGAGGCCTGTCCCTCAGTAACAGGAGTGTACAGGTGAACTTATGTTCCGCTTTGGGATAAATATGTGGACTTGACTTTGGTCTTTGACCCTGTAGCAATTTTTCAAGGTAGTAGGATGCCAAACTTTCATAAGAATTACTTTCTATCATCTGGTAGAATTTTGTGTCATGCCAATACATTCAGGGTATTTGTTGATTTTTGCCAATTAAGAATCAAGATAAATAACAATAGTGTAGAGAACCCAAAACCTTATGATTCGGAGAAATATTCACACTTCCCATGGAGTATCCTTGTGGAAAAGCAAAAAGTCAAAATAATCCTGGTAGATAAAAAGGCAATTGCTACTATTAGCAGTAATATTTTCTCATTGGATTTACTTCAGTGGCAGTCTATAATGTTTTCATTTCTATGAAACAGTGTTTCAGGGCAGATTTAAAATTAAGGAAAAGGTAAATATTTTTATATTTAAGAGGCAGACTTAAAAGACTAGGCAAGTGAACAGAATTAGCTAGCTATCAATGAAAATATCATGCTATTAATAACAGAACAACCTCATAGAAGAGCAGGAGATAGCCAAATGGTATGATGGGGGTATAAGATGAACTACTAGAAATAAAACTAAATTTTAGAAAAACATAATGCAAATGGGACATAATAATCTCTAAGGTAAAGAAAACAAAACAATGACTATATGCAATGCTGCATAATCTATTTACAAGTTTTTCTATATACCAAAATTACTTTTCTCATTAAAAGAACAATTATCAGAGGAAAAATATGCACAGTGTTTTGATTTTCCACGACTGGTATATGAGAAAAATAATATTTTGCTACAATGATAATGCCAAGACAAGGATACATTTCATTTGAAGTTTGAATGTGCTTAATGTTTATCTTTACCTACATATTTCAAACTCAAATGTTCTGATGCTTTATTTTCATTTTTTCTTAGTTGTCATTTTTCTGAGAAAAATAAAAGTATATCTATTGAACAATTCAATCATTTTCTCTTAGTAAAGTTAGTCATCTTCATGTAAATGTTATATATTTGAAAACCATTACCAGCGGTCCTTGAAGTAACTTCCTTTGCTTCAGCGGAAACATAATAATACAAAAATATTTATTTCCCCTTATGTTATTTCCAATTTAGTATCATATATTATTTTTGCAACTTAAATTTGCATTGATTGCTTTATTTTATAGTATCGTCATACTTCTGTTAGCTTGCTTTTATTTTATTGTACATACAAACTTTTGATACCTGTAGTAGATTTTTTAAATGTAGAATCCATGTGAAGGGTCTTTAATTTCACTAAACCTAACCGTTAGCGTTACACATTCTTGAATTAAAATTCTTAAATTACAGTGCTGGAACTGAAAGGGCACATCAGTAAAAATAAGTATTTGTCAGCCATATTGATTTGGCAGCATGGTCAGGGGGTATAAAATGTACATGATCATTTTTATTTTATAATGTATAGTTTAATTCATAAGTCATTAATCTCATTTTGAGTATGCATAAAAATTTCATTTTACTTTATTACCTTATGGTTCGGTTCACTATTTCATAACAGTTTTAATAACATTAGCAGTTACGGTAATATTAACGTAAGAGTTTAATCACTAGCATTTTATTCTTTGGGTATTTTTTCAGATTTTAGTTCTTCTATTCTTAAATTATATCTTTCATGGAGATATAATTTATGTTTCATGAAATCCTGTCATTCACAGTATACAACTCAGTGAGTTTTACATTCATCACTAAGATTTTAGAATGTTTTTTAATCACCTGAAAAATATCTCACAGCATTTATTATGTATTCCTTCCTCTTTACCTCAGTCCCTACAAACCACTGTTTACTTTCTGCCCCCACAGTATTACCATTTTGAGCAGTTCATAAAGATAGAATTACATAATATGTAGCTTTTTATATGATTTCATTTATGTACAATGATGTTGAAGATTCATTCACACTGAAGCAACTATCAGGACTTCATTCTTTTGAATAAACAAATAACATTGCATACATATACCTCATTTTATCGATTCATCAATTAATATTTATGTTCTTTCTATATTTTGACTGTTATAATAAATTTGCACATTTTGTATAGACACGTTTTCAATAATCTTGTGTCTATATTGAGGCATTGAATGAAAGCAAACATTTTTTTGTTCTTTTCAAAGTGAATAATCTTGTAATAATATCAGAAGAATATGGTGGCTCAATTTCTGCACATTTTACCCAGTGATTGCTATCACTAGGATTTTTCTTTGTAGCTCTCCTATGATACTTGCAAAAGTGGTATTCCTTTGTAGTTCTATTTCACATTTTCTTATGATAAATGACATTATGCCTCTTTTCTTAAGTAGATATTTTGCTTGTTTATTTTCTTTAAAGATATACCTTTCCAAATCCTTTCCCGTGTTTTAAGTCACTTGTCTTATGGTTGAATTGTTAAGAGTTTCTTATATATCTTACATACATATCCCTTATTAAACATGCAGTTTGGAAGTGTTTTCTCCCATTCTTTGTGTAATCTTTTACTTCATCAACTGTATCTTTGGAAGATAAAGTTTTTCATTGTAATGAGGATCAACTCATCTACTTTTGCTTTTGCAGACTGTGCCTTTATGACCATATAGTCTTGAGAAACTACTGCTTAGCCAAATCATAAAAATGCACTCACACTTTCTCTTGACAATTTTTCTTGATTTAGCTTTAAGATCTATGTCCCATACATGTGTGATTAATTTTTTCTTAATGATCAGAAGGGTTCAAGTTCATCTGTTTACATGTGGATATCCTGTTCCATCATTGTTAGCTGAAAATATTGTTCTAGTTATTAAAGTCTACAAGCAGTTTTCCTAAATACATACACTCAATGTAAATATTATAAGTAAATACGTGAAAAGTACATAGATAAGCATTACTAAATTCCATAATTTCTGACAAAATACAACATCAGAGGCTAAAATTTTTATTAATGTTCTGTTGTGACAGACACAACGTCCTTCCTGGATTAAATTTTTTCTATTATCTCTAATTGTTGGCAAATTAAGCACCATTCTTGGATCTTTCCATTCTTCATATTTTCTCTTCTCAATAACTTGTGTCCTACATTTACCAACAATAGACACTTAAGAAAGAAATGGAAAGCAAAGGAGGTCGAATGAGTCTGGCTGCTGCTCTGTGGGCAGCAGGGGTGGGATGGTTTAACAAATGCAAGTTCTCCAGCAGCCCTGGGACTCCTGGTGACTGTGTGCCCTGGGGCGAAGCACAGATCCACATCCACAGAGGATCTCATGTCTGACAAGTGCTCAGAGAGCTGATCTTTACATATTCAACCTGCCAATGATTTTTAAGTTTTCAACTCTTTATATTAAATCTCTTTTTTCAAGGCTTATTTAAAGTAGCTTCTATCTTTTGTTAGTTTTATTTTTCTAATTAAAGCCTAACCATTATATTTCTGTTGGAATTCATGCCACACACATATTTTTAAATATTATAGAATCTAAATTGGATCCACACCATAAGAAATTTATAAAATATTCACTCTTATCAGAAAGTATCAAAATCCACTTTCTATGCTGGGTCTGGTAGAGCAGATCTGTAGTTCCAGCACTCTGGGAAGCTGAAGCAGGAGGATCACAGGTCACAAGTTTGAGAATATTTTGCACAACTAAGTGACTTAGTGATATCCTGTCAGGGAATCAAAAAAATAAAAATAAAAGATGGGCTGGGGTCGCAGCTCATAGTCAAAGCCCTGAGCTCAATCCTGAGGACTACAAGAAGAAAAAGAAATTTTTTTCCTTTCTCATATTTACATATTCTTGCCTTCCTATTTTTATAGTGTTATTACACATATCAATAAAAGAGAGAAAATTGTTTAGACGGGCATTCTAGTGAAGTCCAGCATGCTAGTGCCATTGGTACAGTGCCCCTTACACATATTCCTTGAAAAAAACACAGCCATATTTTTTATTATTTATCTATCTATTTATTTATTTACTTATTTATTTCACTTTTCTGCTTTTACTGAATGTCTTCTCTTGGACAACGTGTGAGACCCCCTCAGACAACTTATGGAGAGTGGGTCTTAGGAAATCATTAAGTAAATAGGATTTTAGTTTCTTTTAAAACCTTGGGAAAATAACTTCAGACTTATGTTCATTTTATATTCAGTCAGTTGTTTGAATTCCTTTTCTAAAACACATTCTGCTTTTTAAGGTGCACAGATAAATACATTGATGAACAAGTTGATAATTGTAGAGACAAAAGCTACTTTTTTCTGAGTACAGACTATGTATCAAATACTGTATGAAGCATTTTTATAACAATAACTTATCAATTTTAGTAGATAGCATGTTCAAGGCACTAAGAGCCTAATGAAGTTTATAATGATTATGCTATTAAATCACTAAAAACTTCCACAAGGTAGGAATTGCTATAATTTTCATTTTACTCAGGAAAGATGAAGGTCTTTAACATAATATTCCTATAGTAACAATGCTCTTATAGAAGAGACCTATGTCTCAAACTCAAGCCTGTGTGCCTCTGAAACCCACATTTTCCATACAAGTTGATTTGTGACTTGTATTATGTAGTATGTTTCAAAATTCACATTTCCTTTCTGTATTATTCCAATCCACCTTTCACTGCCATGGGGTATTTTTCTCACCCAGAGGCAAATAAAACAATGACACCTTTCAGTAAGAATCTAAATCTATATTCAAGCTTGCATCAAATGGCACTTTATGATTTGATTCTTTTAACCTCCCCAGTCTTTCCTCTAAACACCATTGTATTCTAACACGTTTTTAACTCTGCCTGGAAGGCTTATTTGACTACCAAACTCCAACCCAGTAAACTTTCTGAAAACAATTCGTGGTTGTCAAAACTTGCCTCAAAAGGTTACCATCTCTGAAGACTGTCAGTCCGGTTCCTGCAGGATGAATTGTGTGAATCTTTTATTACTATTTCTTAAACATTTATACAAGCAAAGTGTTGTGATAAAGAGAAAAGAGCATAGTCCTGTCTCCAAGTGTTAGGAAAGTTACTTCAGCTTTTGGTTCTTTACCTGTCACTTAGGGACAATAACAGAACCTCTGTCCCAGGTTGCACGTGTAGAGTAAATAAGACCGTGCATGTAAGGAACAACAGAAAGCCCTACTGCACAGGAAATGATAAGAAAGTATCAGTTATCCTTTTAGTATACTTATTACTAAGTACTATACAAACACATAAAATTAGCACATTGTAATTTTAATTATAGTCTCTTCATTATTTTACCTTTTATAATGTCAGATAATCAAATGCTTTAAAATAGGATTTGTGCTCACAACCAGAGAAAATGTCAAAAAGATTCTATGCATGGCTTGTTGATTAGCATTTATCTCCTGCTGAGATTCTTCTCTATAGTCAGTAAACCAAATTTGAAAAAGATTTTAGTTTCCTTAATAAAAACAATTTATTATGACAGTGTACACTTGGGCTTGTACTTACTTAAGTGTGGTAAGGAAGAAGTGCAGTACGTTGGCTGAGCTAAGTACCTTTGGTGATGGAAAGGGGAATCATATTTTCAATTACTCAGCTGTTTAAAATTTACAGCTTAGGCCCCCCTTTAGGGAGGGCCCCCCTGGTCTCACACAGGCTCTTTGCCCACTGTTGGCTGCCATAGTGTGCCAATCATGATCGGTTCTTGAGAAGCTAGTGATGAAATGGGGACTCACAGACTGGTGAGACGCAATTCCTGTACCCTCTGTTAGAGGAGCTAGTGCTTTGTGTCCTAAGTGAAAGCAAGCAACATTCACATTCTTAACCCAAATGTGGGAGCACGCGGTGACAGGGCCTTGTCAATACCATCAGAAAACATAAAAACTTATGTGTGAGATGTGGATTTGGGTCAGGAGTAGCATCATCAGGTATTACTGACACACTTTTCTCATTTTCACCTCTGTTCTTAACAAATATTCTTGTCCACACCAAGTACTGGGTAAGGAGAAAAGAACAGAGAGAGAGACAAGGGCGAAGGGAAAGGAGACAGGGAGGGAGAAATAAACTGAGAGAAAAAGAGATGGAATAAGGAAGAGAGGAAAAGGAAAAATGGAAGACAAATGAAGATTGAGATAACATTGCGTTTTTTTATTCCACTTCAGTCATTCTCGTGTCCTTGCCTGTTATCTCCCGGAAATTTCCCCCTGGAAATCTCTTCCCTCCTCCTTTTGCGTGATGTCAGACACAGGTTCTTGTACAGCCTTCTTGCACAGTGAGCACCGCTGTGGGAGACATAACTAAAGCTTCCCAGATGGATGAGAGGAAACAAAAATATCTAAATACCAAGAATGTGCTCATGTTTGGTCAGGGCCATTACCTCTGAGGAACAGTGATAAGTGTTTCTTTGCTTCAGCTAAACAGAGGCATTTCAGAATGGACAGCAAATATCCATGCTCTCTTCTCCTGCCAAGGCACATATATTGATGGAAGTTTCTAGTGGTAGTAGTGATCTCACTTGCAAACTAGGAGACCGTCTTTGGATTGAGATCCTTGCATCACTATGATATACAGACTTAGGTTACCCCCATGTTAATACATAACATAATTCATATGTAAAATTTTTTTTCCAAAATAAAGATTTTGGTGATGTCTTCCACAACACAATCTTCTGAGCATTTTAAGCACACATATTCTAAGAATATATACTTTTGTAGGCTCCCAGACATGAACCAAAAATTAAGATTCTTGGTTCTATTAAAAAAAATCATTGTATGAACTCAGCCACAGAATCTTTTAGACATGTATTTCTCAGCACACTGATTGCCTTTGCAATAATACAGGCCATTGGCTACTTTGTGTTTCCATCTTATCTCACATCATTATTGGTCAATCTCTCAGCATTTTGGCAGAAATCCATCATCAATATCTAGATCTACCAACTAAAATGAAGAGCTTCTAGACTGCAAGCCTCTACAAAAAATAATATAAAAATTATGAAGTGGAATAGCTTCTATTTCTATTTTAACTCTTCTCCTGACAAAGGATGGAGAGTGATGATTCAGATGTTTTCCCTATGCCAGTACTCTTCTAAAAATTCTACATTTTCAAAATAATTGCTCCTAGTTGAATTTTATTTGATTTATTGTATTTCTAATTTGAGCCAGTTCCAGTTAAATTCCTAAGATCCGAAACATTTCAGAGTTCCTTAATATCTGTTTCATGATACTCAAGATGAGCTGGAGGGCATCATAGATTTTAAGAAATGTAGGAGGCTCGGTTATTTTTTTCCCCCTTTTCAGAAAAGAATCAAAACTGTGATAAAACCAGGGCTCTTTTCTCATTTACCAGGAATGTGTTTACAAGTCAAAACTCAAACAGCCTTAGCAGTGATAATTACTTTCTTGAAGAAGAAAACTTAAAAACGTTAACATTCCCAACTCATTTATTCATTCAACAAATAGTTATGTTTATAGCCAGGATAGTTTATGCAATTTTCTATGTGCCTGGGAGCCTTGCTTTCATGGGAAAAACAGATAATAAATAGAAAATCCAGATGAATCAGAAAATATCAGAAAGCAGTAAGAGCTATAAATACAATAAAACAGAGTGATGGAATATGCAGTGCTTGGGAGTATTGACCATGAGAAGACACTTCCTACACTACTAGTGTGACTTAGAAATGCTAGTGTGCTGCTTCAGGTAAAATTATATTGTAGTGTGTACTTTATGAAATAGAAGTAGCAGAAAATAAAAAAATTGAGCCCCCAAACGGTAGTGAATTTGAGAAGCCAAATATACTCCAGCTTCCTCCAGTTTGCTACCAGCCCCTAATTTCCACCCCCAGTATTCAGGCCTGGTCCAAATTCAATTAAAATAATTTCTACCAGAGCAACACGAGCTCAGGAGTGTGGTGAACCACATTTTATTCATCAGATATTCTGTTGTGGGCTCTGGGGAATGCTGGACGCATACAGACACATATGGCCAATTTACTTCAGATCTGAAAATGTCCTCAGTACTTTAGTCTTGAATATATTCATTTTTTTATCCAGGGCATTTATTGACAGATATAAGGAAAATTTGTCTTATCAAGACTAAATTTTAAAGAGTCAATGAGAAAAGCTTAAGTGCTTCATAGTTCTAAATATATTTGTTCTAAGTTGACAGCAAATCAACAGTCGTTTAGAAAAGCTGCAGTATTGCACCGGTCTGTAAACCTTAATTCGCAGTGAGCTTCCACCTCTCTTCCGGGTCTGGGAAGGCAGTCGTTGATCCTTATTTCACAGAAGGCTAAAAATTCACTCTCTACACTTTTCACATGTGCTATTGCAGACTCTGACACTGCATGAACTGGATAAAACTCAGCTACACCTACAATCTCAAGGACAGAAGGGAAAGGTAACCAGAGTTTATTTAGAACTTCTGATGTGATATTTGGGCAACATGTTAGACAATGTTCGCGCCTCCTGCTGCCCAGTTTCCAATTAGAATACTTCACCAGCTTATCGACCTCAGATGTCAGTTTTAAAAAAATCCTATGTTCAAATCATTCTATGGTATTTACAGGGAGAGGAGACTCAAGGTTGGCAGGCTTGCTAAGCAGCGTAGGAGAAAACAGTGTTCACATTCTCACAGAGAAATGCATGCTGATAAAGGGTTATAGGGTCCTATTCAAAGAGTCCTCACTATATTTTAAAGATAAGAATCCTCTGCTAATATCATATTCAAACTATGCACATATAACCTCTTCCCTTAAGACATAGACATAGAACAAAAAAAAAAAGAAAGAAAGAAAAAGAAAAGAATGAATACACCGCAGGTAAACAAAGGATCCTATTATGTTGTGCTGGATTCTTCTTTAACACTTCTATCAGCAAAGAAAATATCCTGTCCATACTGTGAGAAGATGAGGTTAGAGCCAAATACTGGAACACCAGTCGACAGCTTCCCTGGTGCACCCCCTTAGGCAAGAACAGAAATAACCACTCCCCAAGGCTTGCTTCACGGGATCAGACAGTCTATTAAGGTAAGGTTTAGAGACTGGTTTATTTATTGTCTGCATTTCACTTTTCCTGTTTCTCTTTGTAATGACGTGTATTAGACCTTTTCCCCATTTCTTTTAGAATTTAAACAGTGACTATCTGCTAATCTGGTAATGGTAATCTGAATTGTGTGTTAGCGGTTTTATGGCCTCAAGAAACCTCTCAGTATGACCCTTTGCAGAGTGAATGATTACTTGAGGTGTATTTAGTAAAGCCTATAAGGAAATGTAATTTGCATTTTAACATTATCTATAAATTACTTACTCAGATATTCATATATATATATATATATATATATATATATATATATATATATATGGAAATCATTAAATTTTCTCCATTAGTTAATTGCAGACTACAAGTATATTTATATTTAGCTATACATCACTCAGGCATTATAATCTTACATAGAAAGTACCCAAAGAAATAAAAGATGAACCTGAAAACCACTGTGAGATGAAAAAATCTAAGGCTACAAATATTGCCTTTGATACATCTAGAAAGCCATTATTTCTAGAAATAAGTTGTAAACTAAGCATGATTTTACTTTCTAAGGATTTAAAGATATGAATCAACTTATGGTAACCTCTTTTCCCATCTCCAAGAAGGTGCAATAATAACTGCTCTGTGTCTAGTTGGGACTTTTGGGAGATAAGTCGGATAATATACGGGACCATGCTCTGAGCTACTTCAGGACATGTATAAATCTGACCAATATTCATTATTTTTTCAGGACCCATAGAATGAACATTTAACAATAATCTTTAATTCAAGAAAATTCCACCAACATTTTCGATGAAGGAATCAGTGACACAGCACACCATATGATTTAGGAGACTCAGAATAAATTCTATTTTGTTCCCCTTGATGTCGTTATTTTTGGTCACTCTAATAATTCCTTATGAGCCAAGATTCACTGACATATTGTCTGGGTTGAATTCAGAAATACAGTCACATCTTTCTACCCTATACAATGTGGCTTTCTAGAGTTAAAACATAATATTTTCTAGCATTAATTTCTTCTCAAAAAACTCAGTTATTATCTTTAATCTTGATGATGTTATTTTCAATTCATTTCCCCCATAAGTAAAGAGGGTTAATGGTGAAAGTCATCAGAAACAAAAGACAATCCATTGATCCTTGCATCGGTATAAACAGTTGTGTACAAGAGAGGTAATTGTGAGGATTATAAAGATGTGCTGCAATTTGGTTGAATTTACTTTTTTTGTGGTGTTAGTACATTATTAAAGAGAGTTCCAGCTGGGTTCAGCCCCTGAGTTGAATTGCAACTATTCATGATCTCAGGGTCACTGGTAGCCAGAAAACGAATGCTGATTAATGTGGGGAATTGAATTTAATTTTCATTGTCCTGGAGGAATAGCATTGGGAATGGATGCTCTGCCAGCTTGCCTAATAGATCCTTTTTCTGTGCTCCCAAGGCAACTTGTCTACAGAAATATTTTCACTTGGACAAATAAATAATCCGGAAGCCAACATATCCTTGTAAATGACTAAAAGCACGAATTGTGCACTTTTATCCCCAGAAACTACAATAGTGTTTGGAATGGAGCAGTGGTATAAAACATGCTTCTGAGAATGTATGAAAGGCGTGGAAGAATCATTCATTTGCTACATAGATGTCAGCTTTGAAACATGTTAGCCATCTTCTAAAGTTACATAAAATTAGAGAAGAGGCTTGGAAAGGAACCTGGAAGAAAATGATAAAATCTAAACCTTTCCTTAGAGCAATGATTGCTTTGTTGGGGAAGGAGAATTATTTTATTGTTATGTAGTTACTCATGAATAAAACAAGGGCTCTGCTCTCTGTTCTTTGCTCTTGAAGGAATTTGCTTGAATATTTTTAATTAGAGCTCCATTTATGGATAATATTCTTTCCTTGGCCAAAATACTTCATACTTCTCTCTCTCTCTCTCTCTCTCTCTCTCTCTCTCTCTCTCTCTCTCTCATACACACACACTGATTTGCCTCAAATTTTCTTTTGTTAGGCTGGTGTATTCTTTCAACAGTAGTTCATAAAGTAAACAGAACTGAGTCTCAAACACTTTGAGTTATGATTATATGAGCATATGAGCTCTAACAGCTGATTAAATAGAGGGTTCAGCATCTTAGGTCTACATCACAAACACTGATCAGGTCATAAGAACGGCTCCTTTACATCATTGTTCTATATCTGAACAAAGATAACTGCTGTTGAGTATGAGAGATCAAACGGTGTGCTTCTGATGAAGGGTGAGTCAGACCCCACTTTCAAGGGCAGAGTTAGTTGATGTGAGTGGTAGACGGTAAACAGAATGGTTAAATCACCAAACCCCTTATCTAGCTTTTGTTTGTTTGCTTGTTTGTTTGTTTTTGGTGTTTTTTTTTTTTCTTTGAGAAAGTGTCCACTCTATAGCCCAGGCTGGTCCTGAACTTACAACATAGCCAAGGCTAGCCTCAAACTCACGAGAATCGTCCCACCTCAGTGTTTCATCTCAAGTACCTGGATGACAGGCATGAGCCACCACATCCGGCTTATGTGGTAAGGGAGGATCAAATTTAGAGCCTTGCACTTGCTAGAAAAGAGCTCTAAACGCGGCCGTGCTATTCCTCTTCCAGCAGCCAAATCCCTTCACTTAGCTATGCACTATGGTCTTGTGTAACAGAGTACCTTTTAGTACTGAGCAACCATTTTCTTCCTTTCTATTTCATTTCCATTTTCAGCAGTACCTATAGAATGTGAAGTACTTGCAAAAGTTGCTAAAGACAGCTAAAAAATTACATATAAAAGATTCATAATTCTCTTAAATTTGAGTAGAGGTTGGAGTGTATCTATACCATTCATCATGATAAATATTAGGTAATACTTATCCAAAGTACACTAGATGCAAAATGAACACTAACTTCAACTGTGTGGTACTGGGCACTTGAACCAGGAGCCTTGGGCAGGGTAGGCTGGTGCTCTAAGCATTCAGCCACACCCCCGAGTTATAAACTTTTTGTAAAAAACCTTATATATCTTAGTAATGTTTTATATTGGATTTATGTTGAAATGATATTGTTTATAGATTTTTTGGTAAAAATAAAACATTATTGAAATTAACTTGACTTTTCATTTTTGTTGATTTTCATTTTGGAAGCTTGAATATTCAAAACTTTATATGGTACATACATTATATTTCTATTATACAGGGTTTAATTAGACATAATATGGGCGGTATGATACCAAATATTTATGGAGGCACCTTACGGAACACCGAATTTTAGAAAGCAAGATAGTTGTATTGGTGTCAAAATGTACAATAAAATTTAATACAAATTTCAAGAAAATAGTTGTAGTTTTCTAATAAATTAGATTAAAAGCCATCATAAAATAGTGCTAAATATGCTGCCAAATAAGCAATGTAGATATACTATTGTGTTCAAAAACTTAGAATCATTCTTGGTGTTCTGTTTGGGCCCACTTTGATCTGTTAAAAAATGTTGTGATTTTAACTATGCCAAGCATAGAAATGCTTGTTGAAATATTTCATGAAATACACACCAAAGTACACCTTTTAATAACTCTCAAGCTATAGTGAAGTAAACCACAGGCTGTAAAAATAAGATTCAGTAGACTAGATTTGGGTGGGGAGTTCTTATATGAGGAAGGAATGAAACCATACTCCAAACTCAAGGAATGTTGACTAAATGGAATAGCTTAAGATTCTGTTCTGTATTTGGAGGGGTTTGCAAAATTTTTGTATTTCATCTTATTTAAATATTCTCACAAAAGCATCATTTTGTTAAGTGAAATTCACTTAAAAAGTAGAAAACTTTAAGTATCTGTTTTAAACATAGAAATATTCTTTGATTAATTTTGTAACAGGTTTGAGTCTCACAGGTTGTGCATAAATATAGAATTGCACCTTTGAACCTTTGAAGTAGTATAAGATTTTTATTGCTGTCCTAAGCATTTAATGTTCAATATAAATCAATGTTTTAAATCTAATTATGATGTTCAAATCATGCTCAAGTTAACATATATGCACTACTAAACTTAATTGAAAAAAATGTTTATAACATATTAAAAATCTCCATTAAGCTCAATGCAAATAATGGGATAAGATACTAAATATATTACAACAATATTTTAAATGTCAGCAATAGCAGAATAGAGAACTATAGGGCTTCATATAAAATAAAGCAAATCTTGAATTTACACTCTGATATTACTTGGTAAGACCTATTGTTTACCATTGACAACGTTGGAAAAAACACTAAAAGGTAAATAAATCTAAATGTGGCTACTTCAACTTAAATTTAGACAATTTAAAATGGACTCTTTTGAAATTTAAAGAAAAAGTATTTTTGTAAGAATAAATAGATGTGAAATATGTGACACAATTGATTGTAGTGAAATGCCAAGAAATAAAGAAAATGGAAACATTTGCATGACAATAAGGAAAAGATTCACATACAATGAAACTAATTTTCCTTTCGGCACTGAGGATGGAACCCAGCCTTCACTGTGAGCTATATTTTCCAATTTTAAAGTTTTACTTTAAGATAGGGTCTTGTTAAAGTGCTAAATTCCCAAAGCTGGGCTCAAACTTCTGCATCAGTCTTGGAATTAATTTTTGTAGAGATTATTTTTTATTGCAAATTCAAAGTATGGTCTTGCTGGAGGAGAGAGTTGAACAAATCAAAATGCCTTATATTGCTATTTTAAACTTCTTTAATAATATCTTACCACTGAAAGATTATGAAGAAGTCAAGAAATGAGTATGATTCTAGATGATGTTGATGTATGAGATGGTAAAAATCTTGATGTGTGCAACATACAGTTATTACTATATAATAGTTTTTTCTAAGTGTTAATTTTGGTAATATTACTCCCATGAACAATTTTGAACATTATATTTAATAGAATTATTCTAAGCATTAAATATTGTTTTGTAGTTTTTTTTTTTAAAGAATTCCAGGTACCCTTTTCTAAAATTCGTTAAAGCAAACTCTAAACACTAAGACAATTCAGACAAGATGATTTAATTTGGTGTTACCATCTACTGGATACAAATGATGCTGGAACCCTGATTATTACAATATACAGTTGATTTTGATTACATAAGTAGAGAAGACAAGCTACAAGAAATGAATGATCTATAATTTTTGTGTATTTTGCTTTTTCACCTCATATCATATTATTTTTGGTGAAAAAAACAAGAATAAGATGCATAATAATTAAATTTGGTACTTTTTATGTTTAGCTAACCTTCAGTAATAAGAGGTATAAAAGCTTACTTAATACATATTTTTTCATTATGAACATCAAGATACAAGTTTAAAATATTTTCCAGTATATTTTATTTACTAGTCTGTAATAGACTAAATCCTTAAATACTTAGCTATACTGTATGTAGACTGATATTTGTGAGGTTTTCCAAGCTCAGCAGCTATTAGGTATTAGCTTGATGATGAGATTTGCATTGAAACGAGTGGACATTTGTATTATACCAATAATGTGAATAAGCCAATCAGACAGTCAAAGCATATTTTTCCAGAAGTTAAAAACTATAACTCATAGAATCGTGTTGGTGCGAGCAATGTGTTTGATCACAGAAAGAAAAAATCATGCTGAAATAGCATTATTAAATCAAAAGCAATACTGCTTCATGTCCCCTGAGACCACAAAAAGTAACCTTTGGGGTGACTTTTTTCTATCAGACAGAATCATTTGCATGTCAACTGGACAAAAAAAATCACTTGCAATTTAACAGTCTTTGAAAGGTTAAAGCTAATTGCCCAAGTCTGGAACTTTATCAACAGTAAATATCAAATCAAACAAAATTGATCTTTTTGAAGAATTTTATAAGTTTGAGCAAGATCTAGTCATTCTCTCACATGCCCCCAAGATGACCTGTGTTTGTTCTTTTGCATTCCGGGGTTTGCATATGCTTTCTTCATAAAAGAAAATAAAGTCCGGAAAATTCAGTCTTCAGCTGGAATGAAAGGACTCCTTCCCCAGATGACAGTTGACCAAGAAATGTGATAAGTAAACCTAAAAGTAGTTCACATGGTAAGAGTAACCTGGCTCTGATCCAGTAGAGGCCGGACAGAAACTGGGAAGATGGTGCCTGTGACAGGGACTCTCCAAGACAGGGCATGGCCTGGTGCATTTCATGGCATGCTCATGTTATCATTACTGCAGTTCATTCTGTTTCCTGGGTTTCAGAATCGCAGTAGATATTGCCAAATTCTTTTAACCTCAACTTTAGCCATGTTATAGGAAATGAAATTAAAATTTTGGTCCATTTTGGAATAAGATACTCACTGCCACTCTGGAGAGAAAAAGAAAGGCCAGTTAGTATTTGTTCTCACGCGGGGCCCACTGTGGTGGTAACAGCAATGATTGAGTAAGAGGTCACCAGGGCAGAAAAATAGTATGAAATTATTACTGCCATCATGGAAATTAAAAGAGAAGATACATAGGTCTAATTTGGCCACTGACAGTGGAAAGTAAAGGTCAGAGTATACAAAGTATCTGGGCCTGTGGGATGTCAAAACACTTGGAAGGAAACACTGGAAAAACTGAATTCCCTTTGAACAAATGAAGGAGACCACTAATGTTTCTTGGGTTGTAGTACTATGATGGTCAACGTGAATTCTAGAATTACATTGGTTAGGTTCAAATTCTGATCCTACCACTTATTAAAGATGGGGGTTTGAACTTATTACCTAGCTCCTTATACCTAAAGTCTCCTTTGAGTAAAACAGGGATAAGAGCATACTGGCCAGCAGAATTGTAATGAAAATGGAGTCAGTATTTGTTTATCTTTTGCATCCTAGCTATTTATCTCTCGGCATTAGCTCTAATTCTTTGTTTTATTAAGTTTATCTCTAAATGACATCCTGCAAACAAAGTCACCTTTATATTTGGGCTCAAAGACTGGAAAGAGGGAAGAAAAGTCTCTGACTCAGCAGCAACTCAAATGATCTAAGAAAGCAATGAGAGGTTCACGGAGGGGCTTGTTAAGTTTTGTTCACCATTCTTTCATTTCTTTGTGGGCTTAATTCTTTCTTTAAATTGTCGTTATCTATCTTTCCTTACTGTCTTCCTCTGTTTGACTCTGGAGAACACAGTTGTTGGATTTGTCATCTTCTCTGTGGGCTTTTTGCTACCATATGAAAGGCCCCTCATTACAGTGACACTGATATGCACCTGGCCATGAACCATGTTAGGTTGAAAACGTCTTTATTTGAATGACTCTATCAATACTTTTCAACAAATACCTTCTTCGGGTAGGTTGATTTATTTTATTAATAGGCAACATGACTGTACACTATGTGACAATAAAAATGCATATTCAGGTACAACATATGGAACTTACATCATTATTACAGTGTCACCACTTGGCATTTTTCTGTCCTTTTGAGAACACTTTCCTCATCAGAAGGAGTCTCGCAGCATCGACCGGACTTTTCAGTGAATGGGGTTCCTGGTTTCTCGTTCAGCTACAGCAAGGGCAGGACCAAAGCCTGCAGCCACACCACGACAAGGCAGGGCTGTTGCCCACAAGTAATAACTACTCCGGACCAGTGGACCTGTACTTCTCTGCTCATCAAACCCTTTCACTAATCATGTAACTAATCCTCTGTATTGCATCCCCTTGCAGTTGAATTGCCTATGGTAGTTTTTGCTTTCTAATTGTGAACGAGCTATTGTTACTATTAATACAAGTTGTGATGATACTTTTATTACTATTTTCAAAACATTATTTAGGGATCAAAATGCCTAGGATTATAACCTTCCTTTACAATTTTTTCTTTCAATCCACTATTCTAATCTTCTTCCCCATAGACTTTGTCCTTAGTCTAGAAGTATATACAGTAAGTGATCAATGGCTGTATAAACTGGCATCTTATTTAACCACTCCACTGTAGATTTATCTTCATCACTGATCAATAGCCTAATGAGAAGAGAGATTTAATTCAATTCATTTTAAATCAGTCTAAGAAAGATCACTGGTATTTTGGAGAATAGATTTTGACCAATTAAAAATAAATAGCTAATATTAAGAGAGTTCTAACATCATCTTACATAGGTAAGTGTGCCCAGAAATATTGTGTGATTTAACTTTGATACGTTATCTTTTTTCCATGTCTCTATTGATTATCTATAACTTATAACAGTTTAAAGAGAAAATACATACTTGCTAGGCAACTTGTTTCCCAGCTGAAGCACAGATAGTTTGTTTCTAACATGTAGTCTGCTCTGCTAAGTGGAACTTTGATCAATGGATTTGGCATCCAAAACTATAAATTCATATTGGGGTTGAATGTGAGGGCTTAAAACTGGGAAATAAGTCAAAAAAATAGTCCAGGAAAGACAGAATCAATAAGAAGAGAAAGTATCTGGTTCAGCAGTAACTCAAATGGTCCAAGAAGGCAATGAGAGGTTCATGGTAGGGTTTGTTATGTTTGATTGTCATTCTTTCACTTATTTATGGGCTTAATTCTTTCCTTAAATTGTGGCATCCATCTTTTTTATTGTCTTACTCTGTTTGACTCTGGAGAACACAATCACTGGATTTGTCATTTTTCTCTGTGGACTTTTGCTACCTAATGAGAGGCCCCTCATTACAGTGACACTGATATATATTTGGTCATGAACCATGTTAGGTAGAAATTGTCTTTACTTTGAATGACACTGTCAATACTTTTTAGCATATACCTTCTTCAGGTAAGTTGATCTATTTTATTAATAGATGACATAACTGTACAGTATGTAATGATAAAAATTCATATTCAGGTACAACATATAGAACCCACATCACTGTTACAGTGTCACCACTTGGAATATCTGCTTGCTCTGGGCATGTGACAGTCTATAACATTCTGAAAGCTGGAAACATAAAGTACTAAGAACCATGAGAACACAACTTGAAAAGTCATTGAGAGGAAGAAAACGGGGGTGATATGACAACACTGGCATGATAATCAGACCTCTTGAGCTCAATCCGTAACTCTTAATCTCTAAGAATTTTCTCTCTCTATTTCTCCATCCTGACTCTTTCTTTACCTTCTTCCCCCACTGACATCTTTGTTCTTGCCCTCACATTACCATTCATACACATATGCACAAGCCTCACACATACATTATACCAGCCCCATCAAACACTGGGTGGAGTCAGTCACCCTGTGAGCTGTTTTCAAAGATAAGGTGTTATTGAAACACAACCACGTCACTTGTTTATATATTGTCTATGGATGTGTCTTCGTTTCAAAATCACTCTAGTAGTAGTGACAGAGACCATATGTTTGCAAAATGAAAGACGTTTGTGATTTGGCCCTTTATAGAAAAATCTCTGACTCCATTTGATTTAGAGTCTAATAGATACTCAAGAAATATTAGCTTCTTTCCTTTACCTTAAATAGATAGATAGATAGATAGATAGATATAGATATAGATATAGATATAGATATAGATATAGATATAGATATGATAGAATGTCTGGTCTCCAGATTTCAATTTCAAACACCATCCTTTAATAAAATGAATTAGTGCTCCCTGAAGAAATGACTGGGCCTAAGATTGGGACTAGAAATACAGAAGATGAACCTGGAACATCCTATCCTGCCAAGTGTTTAAACCCCGCTCCTTCCAAATTATATTAGTTGTGTTAATTGAAAGTTCTTCCTATAGCCAAAGCTGGAGCAATTTAAGAAAACTGCTAAATAAAGTTGCATTGTATTATAACTATGTTATAATATAAAATAATAAAGTTATTTTATAATTTAAGGTTTATAAGTCTCATACTGATGCAAGAATCATTGAATTAAGACATTTCAGACAAATAGCTCAAAGGAATTCCAGACAACTCAATTCAACACTTTGCTCTTAAGAAGGTGGAACATAGCCATCTACTCCTTGTGTCTGAGTGTGCGTAGTTGCTTCCAAGGAGCACAGTAAGAAAATAGGCAGGAAACAGTCACTATTCAGTGAGGTCCCTAGTAAAGACTACCTAAACCACGTGATCAGGTTTAACAACAACAGAAATTTGTCAGGTTAGTGGTATGTATCTTTGACATACTGTGATGGAAAAGCAAAATGAAAAGATAAAGATATGAAATGTTTATTCGTATAGTAACATTCTATATTAAAATTATGCTTGAAAACTTTTGCAGACTTTGCATTTATAACTAAGGAGCTTCTATCTTAAAAATGGTAGAGAAATAAGGAACTCTGTTTGAAATAGTGCAAACAAAAATAGCAGGCTCTTATAGTCATGCTGAAGACATAATAAAGTCATCCAAAGTTTCTAGAGATTAGTACAAAAAAGAGGCACAGCTAAAGCATAAAATCTGCAAGAGATGTATTTAAATACTGTATTTTAGAAAATATTAAACTGCTAAATAAGTATCAGTACAGTATTCTGGAAATTACAATGAGCAATATAACAATATGGCAGGTCATTTGTATTTGGAGAGAAGAAAGGCAAGAGAATTTTCTACATTTGATGGAAAAAATACTCTAAATCACAATTTATTTTCTAAGAAGTGACTACCTCCAGGTAAAAAGAGAAACCCCTAATGCAAAGACAGCTCCACCCAAGAATAAACATAGAACGGAGCTAGATTACCTTAGCAATCACTGAAGTTTGAAGGTTTTAAAAAGCAAAGAATCACAAAACTCTCATCAGAAGCTCTTTAAATCTATGGCAACATATTGAGGTCTAAAATGACAATTCTCATCTAAATGAGGTTCTGCTTTCTAACACAGGAATGGATATTGCGCAAGGTCAAATCAGAACCAGAGTATCATTGGCATCCTGGGTCTCTTATGCTAGAACCCAAGTGACAGATTCTGATTCAGTCCTCAGGCAGTGCCTTTTTCAATCAATACAAATAAAATGAAGCAATTCACTCAGTCATTTAGGAGATTGATGATTTTCCCAGCAAAAAACAAAACAAAACAAAACAAAACAAAACAAAACAAAAAACGTATTGTTGTAAATATAGTGAACCGTAATGGATCAGTGTTTTCAAAAGCTTTCCTCACAATGTTGGAAAAACATTTAAAATCACCTACTTTTGGCTTGAAAATCCTTTTTAAAAGAATGTTGGACCTCAGATAACACTGAAGATAATTAAGTGATTTCACCTTATTCCATGATTTTAGATTTAAAAATAACCATAAATTAGAAAATATTATTTAACTTAACAGTGCTATGTTTTATTTTATTTTATTTTATTTTATTTTATTTTATTTTATTTACTTTTGTTGAGACAGGATCTTGTTCTGACCTGAAACAATCCTCTTGCCTCAGCTTCCTGAATACTGGAATTACAAGTTTGTGCCACCACACCCAGCTTATGAGGTGTTGGGAAACTGAAATCAGGTACTTAGCACTTGGTTGGCAAGCACTTTGACAGCTGAGCTATTCTTCCAGCCCCTAGTGCTATATTTTAATAGTTAGTATATATTAATGTAACATGAAATTGTCAAAATAATTTTCAAAATATGATTATGCCAATTTGCTTAAATTGTTTATAAATTCTTTGCATGCTTGTTTTTGCCTTACATCCTTGTTTTTTAAAAAATCGAATATTTCTATCAAAAGAGTAGAATCACATTAAGTAAATAAAAACTTAAACTAAGCTTTGTTTACTAGACAATTACTAGTTAACTTCTTAGCTAAGTGGGAAAGAATTATCTTTGTTTACCTCAATATACTCTAAGCACAGGTCACTTACTGATACTCAGTTATCTGACAAATGTTTATTGATCCCAAAGTTTGCCTTATCCCTTATACTGAAACTCTGAGGACAGAATCGAAAGAAAAATCAGTCTCTTCCCTCAAAGAGACAACAGTCTGATAGATACCGATATTAATTAAATAATAACATTACAGACAGATGAATGGTGCTAAGAGGTTTACTCAGAAATTTGGATAAAAGCTTTACTTAGAGTGTCACACTTGAAATAAAGTATTGAGGGTAATTAAGAATCCACTACATAAAGGAAAGAGAAAAAATTTCCAGTAAAGGGAAGAATGCATACCCTGCGGTAAGAAACAGTTAGAATAACTGATATCCTAGTAAGAAAGTTGACCTTTTTCTCAAGTGAATAGGAAGAATTTAAAATTAACTAAAAGTGACATGGCCAGTTTTGCATTTTAAAGCTGTCACATAGTCTACAATGTGGATAGTTGCTGTGCTGGGAGGTTAGTTAAAAGATATTCAGTATTAAGAAGTTAGATAAGGAGAAATTTAACTACAATGTTTTCTTTGATCGTGCTAAAAAGGGGATAGATTTGAATATCACTTAGAAAATAATACACAGGCAAGCTTTGGGGAGGCTGAAGCAGGAGGATTGCCATAAATCTCAGCCAGCCTGGGCTACAGAGTGAGTCTAGGACTAGCCTAGGACTGACCTAGACTATAGAGCAAGACCTTGTCTCAAAAAAAAAAGTATATACATGCATTGGACTTGCCAAATAATTGAAAATGAGGCAAGGGAATAAAAGAGAGAAAAAGAAACAAATATTTTAAAAAATGCCTCTAGGTTCCTGGCTGGTGAGGCACTTATATTGAGGCTATTCATCAGATAGACTAAGAAAGAAGACCATTAAAATGTGGTAGCATGGGATACTGAAGAGAATGACTTCATCGTGGGAAGGATGTTACGACACCACGGAGACCTATCAGATGTGCTGACACTTTCAAAAATGTAGTGAAAACCACTGAGAATGCCCTAACCACCAGAACAAAGAGAATGCTGGCAATAACTTTAAAAACTGAAAATTAACAAAGGTCTTGCCCCAGTGACTGAAACTTGAATGTGAAACCAGCTCTAAAATTCAGGTTGAACCATAAGCTTTGTAGAGCTTTATCTAACTACTACTCCCAAAATCTCCCTCCTGGGGCCATAACATGCTTAGAAACCCAAAGTTCACAACTCTGTAGTTTAAATCACTCGCAAACTAATAGCCAATACACAGACTAGAAGAGATTGGAGTTCCCTGAAAGCTCTATCCTTCTGGAATTATTATTATTTGACCTTTCTAGCAGCTTCTACATTAAGATTCATTCTTAGGCCTTATCTTTATTTGACCTAACTCACAAGCCCCTCTATGTCTTGCCTCAAGATATTTGAGAAAAAAAATTACTGATTTTAAAAATTATTTTATTTATTTATTTATTTATTTACTTACTTATTTATTTGGAGGGAGGGTCTCTTTCTGGAGTCCAGGTTAGTTGTGAACTCATTTTGTATCCTCAAACTCATGGCAATCTCCTGGTCTCTACTTCCCAAGTACTGATATTTCAGGCATTTGCCACTACACAGATCATCTTTATGTGGTGCTGGAGAATCAAAGCCAGGGCCTTCAGCATGATAGACAAGCACTTCAACTATGGAGCCACAGTGTCAGCCCATCTACTGAAAATTTTTAACTTTACAGATAGCTGAAATGATAATACCAGTTGTAATTAACAAGAGGTGGACCAAAATATTAAAAGGGAAAACAAAAGAGAGATGCCTTTGGGGGATTTGAAAATGTATAATACATCACTAGAAATCTAGAAGGCCATATATTACAACCTATGGAGGGTTCTGTATATATGCAGAAGTGATCTGAGGAAGATTTATTCACTTGCGTTTGCCTTATGTCTATGCCCTGCTCAAACAGAGAGCAAACACTAGGGTAAAGTTTTAGATATGGTAAAAATCACAAAGTTATATACTACAATACAAAGAGAACTCCTTGGCAAAGATTTGGAGTCTTATTGGTTCAAGGCCTTTAAGACAATTCTAGCCAGGCCCAGTGGCACAGGCTTGTAGTCTGAGTTCTCTGGGAGTCTGAAAACAGGTGGATTGCAAATTGAAGACCAGCCCGGGAAATTTAATAGCAAGGCTCTGTCTCAAAATCAAATTTAAAATTGAGCTAGAGATTAAGCCCAATGTGAAGGCCCTGGATTAGATCACCAGTATGATAAACACACACACACACACACACACACACACACACACACACACACACACACACGCTCCAGGAAAAAAAAAATAGCTGATCACTAAGTTAAATATTTACAAAACTACCCCCAATAAGGTCAGTAACCAAGCCAACAGAAACAGCATTAACAACAAAAACAGTTGACAAGAAATGGCTGGGAAAAAAAAAACCCAGTGAAAAGGAGCTTGTTTGATTTCCAGAGTTACTGCATTTTATTATTCTAATTATTTTAATTTTATTTATTTATTTATTTTTGAGATAGGGTCTCACTCTATAGTCCAGGCTGATCCTGAATTCACTATGCAGCCCAGGCTGGCCTCAGTTCAGCACAATCCTTCTGCTTTAGTCTTCATAGTGTGTACCACTATGCCTGCTTTTATGTGTTTCTGGGGGCAGGAATCGAACAAAGGTCCTTGTGCCTTCTAGGCACTCTAAGCTCAGAGGTATGCCCCTGGCCCGATAATTAAATTGTTTTAAATGTCTAGTTTTCCTAGAGAAAACTATAAAATGCACAAAAAAGGAAAGTAGAGTTTACAAAAAAGAAGTCAACGGAAACTGCCCCCATGGAAATCAGTAGTTGAGCTTACTAAAAAAGACTTCAAGTCAGTTATTATGATTGAATTTAAAGATCTATTTTTTAAAACTACACTGAAAAGCTACATATAAACAGGAAGATATTTCACCAAATAAAGTATTAATGAAGAAGAAGAAATATTTTAAAGAAGAGAATGGAAATCCTGAAATTGAAAGTATAACCTCAATGTGCAACTTTTAGTCTGGACAGAAAAATTAGTCAAAAAAGAAAGAAATGGAAGACCTGAAACAGACTGTAAGCAAAGTGGACTTGCGGCATCCCAGAGCACCGGCTCCAGTGCCAGAAGACACACATTAGCCTCAAGTACAGATGGAACATTTTCTAGTGGGGACCATATGTTAGGCAAGCAAGTAACTCTCTGTATATTTAAAAGAACTGAAAACATACAAAGTACATTCATAGATGACAATATCATGTTTTCTGATTAGTTATTTATCTAGATATGGTACTGAAGATGAAACTCAAGGCACTCACACTGAGCTACCTCTCCAGCCATTTTTATTTTTTTGATTTTGAGACAAGGTCTCACTAAGTTGCTAAATTATCCAGGTTAGTCTCCAATTCACAATCCCACTGGCTCCACTTCCAATAGTGCTGGGAACACAGGCCTATGGTCACCAGGCCCCGCACACTTTCTAACTTAAAAATTTACTGCAAAGCTGTAGTAACTGAAATAGTACGGTACTGGTATGAAGATAGAAACACAGCAAAAATAATTCCAGAAGTAATGAATATTCAATCTTTTCTATCTATAATAGACAATCATAATACAAGGATTGGTTAGCTATGTGTGTAGAAATTGGAATCCTCATTCATTGTTAGATAGTGCAAACAGTTGACATTGTTTTCAGTTCTTGAAAAGATGAAGCGTAGGAACGAGTACAAGCCAGGTGCAGTGGTGCACTCCAGTGACCTCAGCGCTTCTGCAGACTGACAGAGAAGAACTGCAGGCTGAGGGCCAGTCTGGAAGACTAGTGAGACTTGTCCTCAGAGACAGACCAATGATAGATGACAGACAGACAGACAGAATATAGCCACTTACCTACCCAATGTCTTGACTACAAGTTTCCTGCACTTTCTTCAGGCCATGCCCCAGCCTCACCTCTAATGTGAATTTTATGGCAATGTGAATTCTTTCTCAATGAAATTCTTATAAAAATATAAAAGGATAAAGTAATAAAGTTGAGTGGTGTTTGCAGAACACTAAAATAATGTTGGTGTTAGTTAAAAAGTTTTATGTCAATTTTTCAATATGCTCTTTAATAGACACCTCCATAATAAAACCACAAGGTAGATTTTGGTATTAAAAGTGCAATAGGAAAGATAGGGAGTTCGGAAAGTACTTGAGTCACCATGATCAGAGAACATGCTGGGGATACTACATTTATGTCCCTGGCTTATGCTGGCATAAAGCTATCAGTTTAGAGAACACAAATATGTCAAAAGTCCCTTTGAAGCTGGACAAGAAACATTACTAAGATAAAAGGAGCGAGTGAAGATTAAAGCACTGAGTCCTTTGCTAGTTTCTAAACTTCTCAAACTTTTCAAAGGCATTTGGGTACCAGAACAAAGTATAAAGAAAAACAGAAACCTAAAGGGAGCCATTCACAGTAATTGAAATAGCCAAATGTAAAATGAAGTAGCAATTCCTGGTTATTGGTTCTCTGCTTTGAGAGTGTGTTAAGGTTTTCCAAGAGAAGATAAAGGTCTTACTTTTCACGTGTGGAGACATTGCAATGAAAAAGAAACATCATTCCTTTACATGTATGTGGCCCTTGCTTGAGTCTTGGCCTCAGTTATATAAATCTATGAGAAAAACTGAAGAAAACATTTTGATAGTGTTAGTTTTTGGAATAATATGTTTTAATACTGAATAATTCTGTAGACTAAAGGTTGTAATTATAATGTCTTACGCTGCTTTTCTCCAAATCAGAATTTTTTATTCAAAGAAGTAGGCAAAGAGGTATCAATTCAAATTCTCTTGGCAAGGTAACCTGTCAGCATTTAAACAATTGCCCGTCTTGAATAGTAACAAAGAGCAGATTGGGATGGTGATAGATGAATCAGCTCCTGAGCAGTGGGTTCAAAGGATGATGTGGCCCACAGTGAGGTTTTTAAATGTGGTTTTCTGGAAGATGTGGTGGTGCTGAATGGGCTCAAGATGAAATTCAGAGACTGGCTCCAAAGAGATGGCTGGGTTCTTTAGTCTCTATAGGTACTGATTTTCTTATGTGTAAAAAGAGATACAAGAAAAATTAAAACAATATGAGCAAATACTCTTTGTGAACCTGAAACATATAAAGAACTATAGCTATGGTTATCATTAGCCTTGTTATTAATTTTATTTTATAAATAACAATAAAGGGACAGAGGTTGTAGCTCAGTGGTTAAAGTGCTTGCCTAGCAAGTACAAGGCCCTGGTTCAATATCTCCAGCACTACATAAACCAGGCATGGTAGCACAAGCTTGTGATCACAGCACTTGGGAACTCAAAGGAGTTCCTTTCTGAGACTGGGTGATTACAGTGAGTTTGAGGGCAGCCTACACTGCATATTTAGTTCAGCACCAGATTGGGTTACAGAGAAAGCAAGACCCTGTCTCAAAACAAAAATGGACCAAATACAACAATGAACATGAACATCAAGAGAAAAAGCAACATTGTTATGATCTTATTAAAAATGCCCAAGTATTTCTTTTCTTTTTATTTTATTTTTTACTTTATTTTGGAGACAGGATCTCATTCTGTAGTTCAGGCTGGTGTTGAACTCACTATTAAGCCCAGGCCTGAGACTCATGGCAATCCTCCTGCCTCAGCCTCCCTAGTACTGGGATTACAGGCATGAGCCACCACACCCAGCTTTATGAGATACTGGGGAATTGCACTCAGGGCCTTGTGCTCTAAATATTACTTCTCGTTACAATAAACCTTGACAAGCACAATTCATGTCATAGAAAATTTATTTAAATTCACATGAGAAAATGGGATGAAAAAATAACATCCTCTACTTAAGTATGCTTCAGTGCACAGTGTCTGTGAGGCAATGTTTTCTTCATTTTCAGGTAAAAATAAGAACGTGGAACAAAAATGATGAGTGAAAAAAATTAAAGAAAAATATCAAACTGTGGCTAACCTTCCTTCCTTCACAGATAAAAAATAGGGAAAATGATTATTTTTTAAAAATGACTGTATTTGTCACTCAAATAAGAACAGTGCATACTCATGAATGCTCACAAATACTTTCTATTTCTGTAGGATGGACTCTGTTATTAAGAATGTACAAAGTATGATAATTGCAGAGTTGCATACATTATAAAAACATTTCAATGTAATTTTTATTTTTATCCGACAGCTCCTTAGTGTGTTAAAATCAATGTATCCCGTTTTATCGGAATATTAAGTGTACCATAGGATCTCTGGTATATTGCAACAAAGCCTGTTGAATGAATGAGCTATATTCAGTGTGGGAATGCTAAAAATACATCTGCCTGCACTGTTTCATCAGGAAAGGATACAGGTTTTCCTTGTACAAACACTGGTAGGGACTCCCCCAAATTTTGTTGGTTCTACCAGAGAAAAGCTCAATAGAAGGTAAATGTAAGCAGGCTGCCTCTGATAACAGTCTGTATTGGGTTGGTGCCCCAGTGAATTCATAGATGAGCAAGGCAAGGTGTAGAGAAGGAACTTTATTAGGAAAAATATAAGTGGGCGATAAAGCTTCTGCTGCTCAGGACATCCAGAAATGCACCTTGCCATGTGGTTCTCTGCCTAGGGGCTTTTACTGATAGGCTGAGTAGAGGCCGGTCCCACACTAAGGAGCTTGGTCCTCAAGGCTAATTGCCAAGTTCTCCACCTTCCAGCAGCGCTTGAGGTCCTTCCACCTTTAAGATCTTTCACCCTATTGTCTTTGAATTACCTAGCATTTAACCATCAATTGTTCTGAGAAATGAACAGCTACAAGATTTCCGGAGCTACAGCCTGCTGTTATTTCTGTAAATTCTCCATTATTCTTACTTTCCAGTGAATGTGTGTGTGTGTGTGTGTGTGTGTGTGTTCACTTGCAGACGTGCATCTTTGTAAACATGGAGGTGGGCCTGAGGCTTTGTGGGCAGAATGACTAGAGAAATTGGCCTTTGAGGATTTGAGCTAGGTTGCATATACCATTGGCATGTGGCCAGGTATGATGATACAAAAGACAGTGTAGCCAAGCGATAAAAAGGATGTATGGAGGAGGAAAGAAATGATAGATTTTAGTGTGGTACGGTTGGTACTCTTTAGGTACATTTAACTTTTGAGCTGGATTAAACCTTCCCTTAATGTTCATTTAACACCTAAAAGCATAAGATTGATTCCTGTTGAGTAGGACCTCCAAGGTCACTTCCCTATCTTTTCCAAGTATGTTGTACACATGGATCTGTTAAAGCAAGATTTAAGTTAAAAATCCAGTGACCCAGCTGGAGTCACAGTTTAATGGCAAGGTTGCCTGCCTAAGAAGCATACAGCCCTGGTTTAGATACCCCAACACTATTTGCTAGCTAAGTATGGTGGCACATGCCTGTAATCCCATAAAGTAGGAGCCTGAGGCAGGAGGATTGCCTTGAGATCGAGGCCAGACTGGGCCCATAGTGAGTTCAAGACTAGCCTAGACTGAGAGTGAGATCTTGCCTAAGTAAATAAATAAATATTTCTTTTGTTAAGAATCCAATGAGCATGAGCATTACCTACTGCGTGCATGGTGACATTTGTCTCTTTACTTTCTCTCAAGAAACTATCAATTTATATTTATTAAGCTTATGTAGTCTGACTTACTAAAATAGAATGAAGTAAATCCTACAGGCAGCAGAAGCATTTTATAATTCTCTTTCATCATTAGTTCTATATTATGAATTTTGTAGTTATCATAAAATCAGAAGGAATAGCATACACAGTTGTTGCATGCAGGGTACTTTTTTGAACCATTTATATACATTTTTTTCATCTGATCTTCACAGTAACCTATTCTATGGTACAAAATAATCCACTTTTTGTAAGTGTGAAAACAAAATAAAAGATCCTAAATCATGTGGCCAAGGTCACACAGCTACCACATGATGGATCTGGAATTCAAAGTACGCAAGTAGATTTCAACATAGGAACTGTCACTGAGCCATGGGTCATAGGATTCCTCAAATCCAATTGCATTTGTGGATTACTATGTGAAAGTATACACACCTCAGTCATGTTTACAGGGTTTCTACACAATTATTGTCTTACTAGCTGACTTTGGAATTTAGCCCTAGTAACAAGCAATCTCATTGAAATTTGCAAAATTCCATAAAGCCTGTGAAGCAAATATAATGTAACTAGAAGTCAGCTCTATCTAGCAGGGATATGAAAATAATAAATAGATAATAATAAGTATAAATTCATTAAAGCTCAGACATTTTAGGTATAACTAGTAAATACTTACAAAAATATTTTAATAGGATTATAACCTAATTAGATTCATTTTATTCACTGCATTTGTTTATTCATTCATTCTTTTCTGCTTTTCTTTTTTCTCTATGTATTTATTATTCTTGCACTACTGTGTACTAAGTTTGCAAGCAAAATTTTAAAAAATAATCTCATCCATACACCACTTATATCCTTTTAATGAATAAGAAGCTTCCCCATTGCTTAGTATTGAATTAAATCTTAGAAATAGACAGAATATTAATTAGTAGAATCTAGTCTTTTGCCTAAAACTATAAAGAAAATTAAGATGCATAGAATTGTGTCTTGATATTTGTCTTTTAGAACTCTAATGAATAAAATTCTGGTAGAAGATGAAAAAATTTAAAATCTAGTGTAAATTTGTTTGCTATTGTGATATTTTCCTTTAATGATTATATAATAAAAATGATATGTTTAGTTCCAAAATTGTCCACTTGTTGTTGACTTGGGAGTCAATTACAATTGCCCATATTATATTTTTATATTTTCACATTTAAATCTTTTACATAAGGTGATTTAAACTTTTAAATGTCCCAATGTACACATAAAATTAGGTTATAGTTTGATGACTTATGCCTACTTTATCCAAATTAAAACCTCTAAGTCATGAACAACACAAGAATATTGTTAAATAAATCTACAAGAAATTAGGAATTCCAGGACAAGAAAATGAGGAATCTCAATTGGCATTTTATTCTGGAAAAAAAAATATATATATATATATATATTTTTTTTCTCTCATTGCTATAAAGTAGTGTCCACCTGAAAAGTTATCACTGATAAAAATGAATATGTCATCGAGTTTCAGACATATTAATATATTTTGATTGGTTCACATTTTCAAATAAACTTAGATTTGTATGTCCAAGAAAATGACTGACAAAAGAAAAAACCTTCGAAATAGTTTATATGATTATGAGAAATAAAATAAGCTTCTCTACCATAGAAAGTACTCTAGTTTGTAACATCGAAACATACATTTAAATATTTTTGCCAAAATGGGATTTTTTTTGTCAAGTAATTATGAAGTAGGCAATGTAAAGACACTTTTAAGTAAATACATTATGCCAGAGGCTTTTCCTTTTTCTTCTTCTTCTTCTCTTTTATTTTGTTTTTGTTTTTGAGACAGAATCTTACTCTGTAGTCCAGACTAATCCTGAATTCACTATGTAGCCCAGGCTGTCTCAAACTCAGATGGCCTCCTGCCTCAGTCTCCTGAGTTCTGGGATTGCACGCATGTGCCACCATGCCCAGTTTACATGGTGCTGGGGAATGAAACCCAAAGCCTTGTTCTTGTTAGGCAAGTGATCTAAACACTTAGCCACATCCTCAGCACTCACAAACTTGAGTGTTTGTTTTAATAAAATATAATAACCCGGTGGAAATTTATTTTCCAGAACTCTGTTTTAAAGCTTGAGACACTAAAAGTAGTAAGTTTCATTTATATTTGAGGTTATGTATGTGCTAAAGAACCTAGTTTGCTCATTTTACATCATATTTCTGTATTGAAATATTATACACTACTCCATAAATTTGTGCAATCATCATATTTTAGTACTTTAAAATTATTTTTTTCAAGGGCTAGAGCTCAAATGCTGGGCTTTGTGCATGCTAGAAAATCTCTCTACCACTGAACTACACTCTTAGCTCTCCAAAACAATTTTTATTCTTACTAAACATGAGAATTAGAATTCACAAAAGGTTGCTTTTATTTATGTATATTTTATTAACTTCAGTTCCCTCAAAATTTGAGTAAATTAATTTTAAATCCAATCCTTGTATGTCTCAGAGCACATACATTAGGAAAGGGAAATTATTATTGACCAAAAGATGTACTTAAAAGCAAATACAAAAGTGAAATTTTTGAAGAATGAGAATATGAACAATAGAAATGGAGTAGATGGGAAACAAACACAAAATTCTTCATTTTCCAGAAATCAGAACTTTCTGAATTAAGAAGCAAGTGAGATAAGTGTTGATAATAACTTGAATCCAAACTCAGAGAATTTGAGTCTGGAGTTGGTATTATGTAAAGTTGTAGTATCTGTGACAGATGATTATACTGTAATTCATCACTGTATCACATTGTAAGGAGGAATATTTGCAGATTTTTGAAAGCTAAATTCTTGAAACTGCACATTTGAAGTCAGAAGTCCTTTCATTACACAGAATTTTATTACACAAAAGAAATACCTATAGCCATTCAAGAGCGTGTACTCCAAAGGGCTAGAAAGCTACTGTAAGAGAAAAATGGCCTGTCAGGTGGTAATTAAAATCACCTACAGGCTTGGCAGGGTTAGTGTACTACAATCTCTTAGCATGCCACGGGGACATCTACTAGCATACCTCTTCCCTCAAAATTCTATTTTTCAACCACAAGACTTGGCAATATTTTCTATGGAACTATATTTCCAACTCTGTATGGAAAAATGAAGAGATGAGTGACATTTTCTTGTTTTTTTACAGCGTCTTGGAAGTTCACTGTATGAACAACTCTCTTTGATAAACTGAGGAGATGGGAGAGGGAAAAACAGTCAAAGAGGATATAAATAATAAGGAAAGAAAATAAAGCAAGCACAGAGACTAAGGAAAATTGAAAGGCAGATCTACGAATGCTGCAATTTTGTCTCCATTTTTTTGAATGATGTTGAATGCAACAATTAACCTGGCACTAACCTCCACCCACACTTCCCATTGTCTCTGCGGGAGCTCCTTACAGAGCGGCAATTATAAGCTGCACACACCACAAAATTGTTAACTTACTCATTTACCACCCTATTTCCTAAATATTTTATCTCATCTGCTAATGTGAAAGTTCCACTGACACCAAAAGCAGATATTGTTTCTCAAGAGTTTTATTTATGTGTGCATGCATGCACACACACACACACACACACACACACACACACACACCATATGAAAAATCTAATTCCATGCATATGCTTACAATATTTCACACATATGAATCTTTGTCTCATATGTTTAATAGTTTGAATAAAAGTTTCAATCACTTCTGGAAAAATATTATCATGCTGATTGTCTATAGAGTTCTACTGTTCACATAAAAGCTTGAAGGAGAAACACAATTCTTCCTTCCCGATCATGTAAGTTAATTTCTTCAGGTTTAGTGATGTGTTTCATTCTCCCCAGGCTATGTCTGTCATTGTGAAATTGGTGTTAATAGTCATTGTAGTAGAAACTGGTGTGACTGACTCAGTGTATGCACCACCAGTTAGATCTCCATAGCGACTCTCCCTGCATCTACACTTTATTTGAAGCCATTCAGTGGAAGGGCTGTATCATCATTATTTTGAAACTCATTTTCATTCTGGAATGAAGATGAACACATCTTTGTGTGAAATAGAAAGATCTGTGCAATAGTTTCTCAAGATTCCCCTAATGAAGACCTTCTTCCTGATGTAATAACAGCATGTTGTTTGTATCTTTCCCATGTATAAATAGCTCCTTTATCTTTCATCATTTTGTTGTTTCTAAGTCTTACTTAACCAATATTAAGACTTAGTTGTTACCATATTTTTAAACTACTTCAAGATAATATAAGCTGCTAAACTGAGGAATTCATGCAAGGGTAGAGTTATTTCAGGGTATATAGCAGGGGTACTGTCCATAGTCTCTCAGGAACTGGCCTGCGGAGCAAGAGGTGAGCGACGGGTCAGGGCAGGAAGTTTCATCTGTATTTACAGCTGCCCCCCATCACACACATTACTGTCGGAGTACTCCCTCCTGTCAGATCAGTGGGACATGAGATTCTCGTAGTAGCATAAGCCCTACCGTGAAAGGTGCATGTGAGGATTTGAGGGTGCACGGTCCTTGTGAGAATCCAAAGACTAAGTCATTGAGGTGGTGATTACAGTGCCAGCACCACCCCTACTATCCCACCCCAGTGGGGGAAAAAAACATCATTGAAAAAATTGGTCCCTGGTGCCAAAAGCCTGACAGACTGGGTACTAAGGCAACTTACATCTTTAGAATTTTAAACTTAGACCTCTATGCATCGCTCATTGGGTACCAACAGTTTTGTCTATAGCCACCTTCTAAACCTTAGCAATATCACAGCACTTGGCCTTCCTATGGGTTCCACATCTGTGGATTCAGCTAACCTTGGAATTTTTTCAAGAAAAAAATTACATTTGTATTGAAAACATACAGACTTCTTCTTGTGTCATTATTCCTTAAACAATACAATATAACTAACAATTGTTTGCATTGCATTATTATTACAGAAAGTATTATAAATATTCTAAGGATGGTTTTAAATATATGGGAGAATAGTCATGGATTATATGCACATATAATGCCATTTTATGCAAAGGACATGGCTATCTGAGAGTTCTAGCCTCCTTGAAACTTCTGGAACCAATTCCCTGCAATAGGAGGAAGAAGTGTACAATTTCTCATGTCTGCCATAATGAATATTAAAGAAAATGGTATTGAATGGCAACCAATCAATGAACCAAGCTATAGTTTGATATGACAGACCATACCTCTTTCATGAAAGTGGATCCTTTCTCTCAGTATATGAGTTAAACACCATCAATTGATATGGATTGATACCATCACTTGATATGAATAATTTTAGCTTTCTCTTGTTATACTTATTTAGAACCTGTAATCATTTTCTTAATATAATGTTCAAGCTCTATAACAATAAAACTTCATACCATGTTCCTTCGCCAAAGTCTTTAAAGAGCTGAATGCATTACAAACTCCTCTGGGTGACTCTCAAATTCTCCCTATGGTACCTCCCATTCCCCTCCTGAGTCGCTTCTATTTTTAATTTTTGCTATTTCTCTCGTGATAACTACTAGAACATGTAGGACAGGGACCACCCTTTATTTATCTTTCCCTCATAAATCCTCACAACTATCTAGTAGGACAAATATATGAAGTTAATAATCAATTAACTATAGTTTTTATGAAATATATTGATAATGAAATTATTTTAAAATGTAATTTAATTTAAATTAAAATACATTTGCAAATGTACTAAAATATATTTCAAGCAATACATTTTTGACTTATCAATGTTTCCTGGACAGTATGGTTTTTAACTCCTTATTTATTCATAAATACTTACTAAATATCCTTTGTACAACAAGTGATGAGTAAACAGTCGCAAATCCAACATTGTCTTGTATTTATATAATTTACAGTCTAGATTATTAAACATAATATAACACAAAAGGCATTGTACTGAAGTGCTATGTGGGCTCCAGTGTGAATCATTTTTCTCACTAGTTAAGAGAAGTTAAGCAGTTGATACAATCTCTTAAGGTCTCATTTTTCACTGTTGATTCAATTTGATATTTCTTACTATCCTTTTATGGATTAAAAATATTACTACACTTTATCTTGACTCTGGATGCACCTTACTCAGTAATGCATATCTCAATATCAATGCTATCTTTTTCAGAAGTTAACTATGTCCTTGTGGTTCCAAAACACAGACTTAGCACATGCAGGTACTTAGTAGTGAATATTGAAATAGAAAAGCAGCTTCAAATATCTTAGCATCCCTAGCATAATTTACTACTAGCGATAAAATGTAGAACTAATGGAGTATTTCTTTAGACAAGTGATGAGTCTCCTTAAATTTATACCTTCTCCCTATACTCACTCACTCTTCATTCACATTGCATTCAAATAATTATAAAAATACAAATTTGTTCATTTCATTTCTTCTCTATTTGAAAGTTCTTATTAATCTCCTATTTCTTATGCAATGAAGTGTAAGACTCCCACCATGACTTTCAAGGTCTGCTCCTTCACCTCGGTTTGGCAGATTCCAGCTGTTCCCTTGAGACACACTGAACTCTCTGTCTCACCCACAAGTCACCTGATTTGGCATGTTTTCTACAGTTTTTGCCTTTGATGGTTTACTAAAACTCACTCTTTATATCATAGTATCACTTGTTTTCTTTGAAAAATTTTGGAATCCTCGCATTGATTTACAGTTACAGGCTCTTGCTGCACTGTGTGCTGTCATCAATGGCATTTACAACTATTGTAGCTGAGTAATGTAGTTCCACAAGTACCAAAAATTCCCTTGGATGTTGATATTCTAGGATACCGCTTTTATCCTCAGTGTGTTGCGTGTAGTGTTTCTTCCACATGAAATTTCAGAACAAATGAAATCTCTCTCTCTCTCTCTCTCTCTCTCTCTCTCTCTCTCTCTCTCTCTCTGCCACCCTCTCACTCCTCACGCTCTGTCTGCACATTTCATAACCGTTGATTGTAAAAATTCTCTCCTAGCTTTTAACAGAACACTGGGGAGGTTTTTTATTTGTTTGTTTCTTATTTTTGAGATGTTTTGGAAGGACTGGAGGAAAAGGACTTGGAGGAAAGAAGAGTTAGAGAGAGGAAAGAAAAAAAAGAGCTCATGATGGTGGTCACTGACTTTGTAAACTTCTGAATACACACAGCCAACTTTGCTGCTCCTGAGAGGCCTTCATCCATCTTCTCCTTTGACAGGGACAGCATGAAGCATGGCTTCTGCCATACTTTATTAACTGAACTTAAAAGCATTATAGTCTACGTTCCTCTTTTTTGTATTGTCTGTTCATCACATAATTAGTGATGACGTTTGCCATTGAGAGTGCCCCACTGACTGCAGTGTAGAAATTCAAGAATTAATCTTTATGTATGCATGCATAAACACACCCACACACACACACACACACACACACACACATGCACACAGAGGCATAAATTCGAATTAAATTACTCTGAGTGCTTTAAGATAGAAGATTTCCACGACCATCTATAACTACGGACTAGAAGCTGGTTGTAGTTGCAATAAAAATAAGGCCAGTAGAGAGCACTGCATGCACTAGCTTCTAAACTATTCTCTGAATTACTCCTCGTATCTTACGAAAGTACATTATTTCTCACTTTAAGTTTAGTTTTTTTCTCTAATTAACAGACCAAGGTAGCATTCTACTTAAAATTAGGGATCGTAAACACCTTTCTGTGTTTTTCTATGTTCTTCATATGTTATTCTATTATTTCATTTAGTGGAAATAAAATATTGAAACATATTTATAAAAGAGTTTATTGTACAATATCCTGATTATAGTCAATAATATATTGTACATTATTTTTATGAGCACCTATTAATTATAGAGAATAATGAGTTTCATTGTGGCCGTTTCTGTACATGCATAAAGCACACCTCGATCGCTTCTATCCTTCCACTGTCTTCCCTTGTCTCCCTTTCCTCTTTCCTCTGAGCCCTTCCTTGAGTCTCCCCTCTATATTTATACTCTTTTTCTCTAACTTCACAATATATTGCATATCCTTAAAAATGTTGGCAGAATAGATGTGAAGTATACTCATCATTAAAATGATAACAATATGAGATAGTGCATAGGTTAGCTAGCTTAGGTATGCATTCTACAATGTACGTAGACCTCAAAATATTACAGATTGTACACAGTAAACAAAATTTTATATGTCAGTTTCAAAATTGTCATCAATGTTTTAGCCTTTTGAATTTTATCTTGCTTCAGACAGATAGATCGTTGTCAAATTTTAGTAGAAAATTATGGTAATCATCTTTGACTTATAATATTACTAGAAAAGACATGATACAATAAATTTAAATGGAAAAATGGCCATCAGTCCAAGGCAGCTACTTTTTAAAATACTTTGGCGTTTGAAGATTCAATTAAATATTTAAATTTGTACAGAAACAAATCAACCGACATATGATAAAATGCATACAACAAATCAAGAATAAAATAGTCACAGGTATTAGCATCTACATGCATGTCAGTAGAAAGAGCCACACTTACCCTGGACTACTAAAAGCTATAAGTCTATAATTGAGTGGAATTCATGCTTATAAATATAACACAAAGAAGAAAAAGTTTTATTTGAAATATTATTTGAGATAACAAACCCTGCATTATGAAAATATAACTGTAAAACTATCACTGGAATTTTATGACATAGTTAGAAGGTTATGTAGGTCTGCATGTGTTGTTAGAAAAAGTCATGAAAATAAAAAGTATAAATCAAGAAGAAAATATAATGTACATCAATTTAAACATTTAAACATCAATTTAAACATAAACATATGTACACATACAGACATATGTTTATGTACATACACATAACACACCAAAAAGTATGTGTATGTGTGTGTTTGACTTGTTAATTGACCTGGATTACTCATGGTGTGTGACATTTTGTAACACTCTTTGAATTGGCATGTGCATTGTTTTATGCTTAAAATTTCAAAATACAAACCCACGTTTAAAAAGAAGATATAAAATACAAAAAAGATTTAGAATACTGAACTTATTTCTCCTACCTACGTAAAGAGGGCAGGGATGTCCTTGCTTTCCCTACTTTTGGGTGATCACTTTGATTTGGGACCTAGATAAATATACTGATTTCATTTGGTATGTCACAACCGATTTCTGCTACATTCCCATGTGACAGGCACTTGGAGATATTCTTACAGAGTTAAGATCTTTGTTTCATGTAGCGTAAGAGGCCATAATAAAGTCATAACTGGATTGATTATATGAGTAAATGAAAGCAGAAGTAACATGAAGAGATACTTGAAAGAGAAAACTTCTCAGAGATGCTGGATCTCAGGAAATGTATTTACCTTGCATTAGCTTTACAGACTCAGGGAACACAGATTAGGTGACCAGAAGGCCACCCTGTGACCGGAGGAGCAAGAAGGAAGGTAATCTGAGAGAGAAACTCCATCTTTGAGAAACATATGGAAACTTTTGAAAAATATCTTATGCTTCAGGTTGGGCGTAAAAACATCACATTTAACCGTGAACTAATTAAAATTGTAAGACTTTTTTTCTTTAAATTACAGCAGTGCTGAATAGAAAACTTTCTGAATATTCTGGCCATGGTAATGGTGCATTTAGCTCTTAAACTTACTAATTACTCTCATACATGTTTTTCAGCATACCTAGAGTAAATTTTGTACAGGCCTCATTACTGTACTGTGTAAGAAGAATGTGGGAGGAATTTGAAGACAGCCTTTTTCTGTTTCTCCCTAATATCCTTAACGTATTCTCTAGCATAAAAGTAAGAAAAAAACTATATTGCTGGATGGAGCAAGTCAAGCTGTGGACTCAGGACAATCTGCCTGCCTCAGCCTCCCAAGTGCGAGTGCTGGGACAGCAGGCCTGCACCATCATGCTCAGCTTTATGTGGTGCTGTGGAAATCAAACGAAGGGCCTCCTGCTTGCAAAACGAGCACTTTAACCACTGTGCCATTCCTCCAGCCTGCTAAACTGTATTTAAAGAAGTAAAAAGAAGT